>VYZQ01046630.1:35666-49453 GCA_013400655.1 Mystacornis crossleyi | reverse complement strand
ACTGGGATACAAAATGCGAACTGAATATGAAATATAAATGCAGACAAAAGGCACCGCTACACAGTTAACTGGGCACCACCTTGCAGGAGGCTTTTCAGGTGAAATACACTGTTGTAATAAGGTACTTCACAACTTCCTCACAAAGGCAGCTGTCATACATTATACTTCTGTATGGCACTTTTCAGATATTAAAGCTTCAGCAAAGCAGCAAGATGAACGTGGCTAGGGAATTGTCAATAGCTACCTTCTAGCTGTGAGCTAAGGGGAAGAGGAATGAGAGAAAAAACAGGCACTAGGCATACAGCCCTAAAAGAAGGCTACTTCAAATAACTGTCCTAAAGAGGAAGGCATGGAGTTTATTATCTAAGAAATTCAGTGGCACTATCTCCAAATCAATTTTTTCTGAAGAGATTAAGACAGCAAGCCAGATTTCCATTTACTGTGAACAGTTGCTTGGATGATTTCTAATCCCATTTTTAACCAATCCAGGCTCTAATCTGGGAGGGATTTTCCTTTCTAGGAGTGCTGAGACTGCAGAATTCCAACACAGCCCCAAATCACAATATGCAAGTTTGGTAAAGTCCATCAGAACCATCAGGTTAAGAAAGGTCTGCAATCACTACAATGAAGAACAGCAAAATATATTTGCCAGATTTTCTCTTCACCACTAGTAAGAGAGTAATAACAAAGTAAAAAGAAACTGTTCCCTTGCAGTGAAACCCCTGGTAGTAGCCAAAATATCATTTCACAACTGATCTTATCTTGTTCCTCTGTCACCAAATTCATGAACACAGTGAAACTTAGTTATCACTGCCTTTAACCTGCCGGTAGAGGCGCAGAAATCCCTGACTGCAATAACTCCAGAAGCTGACCACAATCATTGTCCATTGCTAAGTATTAATTACAATGCCCTGGCAGCCTCCCTGGCCCAGATCATTATGGAACTTTTCACTTGCACTTCTCTTTATGTCAAGAGCTTCAGGGCATTGCAGTAATAGCCAGCTTTTTTCCTAAAAGTTAAGTTGACTTTTTGGTATTTTTCCTATCTGGCTTCAGAATTCCATTAGTTTGTCATTGTTTCACCTGTGAAACAGCCTCTCCATCCCATCCCCTTGCACCCCCTGAGCTGCTGCTGTTCAGACTTAATGCAATCATATCAATATAAACAACCTAAAAGAACTTGTTACCAAAACACGTATCTGTGATCCTTTATAGGTGCCTTCACACAGCCACAACCACCTCCTGCAGCTCAACTTTGAGACAGGGACAGTCCTGATGGGGCAAGACACTGCACAGGGCACTCCTGATGAGAAGTCATAAGTTACACCTGGACTTCAGTGATCTGACAGGACAAGAGGACACAGCCTCAGGCTGCACCAGGGGAGATTCAGTTGGACATTAGGAAGAATTTCTTCACCGAGAGGAAGAAAGGGTGGTCAGGCATTGGAAGGGGCTGCCCAGGGATGTGGTGAAGTCCCCATCCCTGGAGGTGTCCAAACACTCAGTGCTCTGGTCTGGTTGACAAGGTGGGAATCAGTCACAGGCTGGACTCGATGATCTTGGAGGTCTTTTCTAACCTAAATGATTTTGTGCTTCTGTATCTGGTCATTCTCTCTTCATCCACTGCAGAGATCAAGGCAGTAATTGCTGGTGGCCTTCTCACCCAACTGTAATTAGGAAATCAGTTGATGATAATTAAACCCAGTCCTTTTCCGCTTTGTCTCAAGCATCTGTGACAGCAAGTAACTGACTGAGGGCTCTGCGGCTCCAGTTTCACAGGGTTTGTCCAGGGAAAGGCAAAATAGGTCTCCTCACCCCCAACTGCATTTACTTGGCTAGAACTGAAGTTGTGCACGGTCCTTACAGGCTTCAGGCTGCCACACCATCACTCACGGTGCACCTGAACCGCTCAGCACACTGAAAGCACTGCTGTGCCCCACGAACACAGTGCTCTGTACCCAGGTTTGACTTTACGTGTCCTGGGTTGCCTTCCTGCTAACAATTCAAAGCAACTTTTGACAGGGCTGCACTTAAGCAGGATACACAGCTCAGCAATATGAGCTGACAGGCGGTGTGTTGTTGGGTGATTGCCACGTGCCTGAGGTGGCAGCGAGAGGCCAAAGCACAAGTGACTTCAGCCACCCAGCAAGAATGGTAATCCTCCTGCCACGCACGGGTCAGGTCTGCATCCTGATGGGAATATCAGGGAAGTAAATCAGCCATCTGCACTTAAAGGGTATTATGGGAACAAATACTATTGTTAAATAGTTCATTCAGAAACAGTCCATAAATCAGAGAAGATGCTGAATTATGTCCTTTTTTTCTGTTGTGCCTCTCCACAAATTTGGATTGCCTATTGACACAATTAACAAGAAACATTCTTCTCTCTTCCCTGCAAGAAACACAAGGGTGTCACATGTTTCATTCCACCCCTAAAAAACAAAAGACTGAACACCTCCACACTGTCCTGATGTCCTTAGAATCATGAGTCATGGAAACCCAGGTGCCAATCTCAGCAGGACTCCCAGGGGAACAAGTCACCGCTGAGGGTGACCCCAGCACAGGCCACCCTTGGGCTGTGAGCAGGGCTGGGGGAGTGCCAAGACCCACCCACAGTCTCAGGCCAGGAGAGATGATGGGCTGGCCAGGGCTCCAGAGAGCAGCATCAGCAACTGCATGAAACAAGCCTAGAAATAAGGCTTTTCCAGCCAGGAGAAATGACCAGAGACAGGCCTGGGCACAGAGGTAGCCAAACCACAGCTTTAGGGTCCGTGCAGAAAGGTCACTCAGGAAACCAAAGCAGCAGGAGACACAGCACAGTGAGTTTTCCACATGAGAGAGAGTAAGCCTTCAAGCTGAGCCTAAATAGGGCTCCTGGAGCAGTAGGTGGAGTTTGCACAGGTGGAGGCCCCAGGTGTGCCTGTTCAGGGCATCCGATGCACTTTGGTTCCAGACATGGCTAAGGCAGCTGCTCTGACAGGGCAGAATGAGTGGAGGTGGAGGCAATAACCTTGTGTGCCTCATGGTTATTCATTTGTGAAGGAGAGCCATGTCCCATCCCCTCTTGGTGAGGGCTTGGCCCTCTTAAAGGTGAGAGTAGGTATGGAAACAGTTCTAAAAGGGCTTCTAAATTAGCTGGAGTGACTCTTAAGTTGGGTTTGCTTCAACAAATATACAAATAATAGGTGCTTAAAGCAGTCTTACAGGCAGCTTCCCACCTGTCCAAAGACAGCTATCCCTCTTCTGTGCTTCAGAAAGCATTCCAGGATTTGGGCTTGGGATTCTTTCCATGGTGTGATTAGAAAGTGTCTATAAAGTGCTGTAAGTGCTGAAGTCTTTCAATAAACAGTAAAAATAGCATACATTCTGAGGAGTTATTATTAAATATGCCTCATTTCTAGATGTAGTAGATTGTGTATGAGAGTTACTACATTACTCATAGAAGTATGTGAAACCATGGTTATCTGAGGAGGGTTATGAGACCCCTTCTAAAAGGGTCCCTATGGAACAGGGCGATATAGGACAACCCCCTAAAACAGCCCCCTACACACTACCAGAGTCCCTCAAAAGATTCCCCTGCTGCATGCACTTTTGGAAACAGCTGCAACGATTTCCTTACTGTGAATGAATTCAGATCTTTAAACCTTCTTGATTCTGTTCTGTGCTAAGATTTCTTCAATTCCAAGTTGAGCTAGGCTGGGTGTCCTGTCTCTGTAAAGGCCAGCTCAAAGCTGCTGCCCCTCATTGTCTGCCTCACATGTAGGTATGAGAACTGAGCACTCAAAAGCCTTGTTCGTACATAATCGTCTTGTATCCAGCCAAACCCCCCACCCTGACGCCCCAGAGGAAACAAGAGCAGTGTCATCGTGGCTGCTTAGTCAGGCAAACCAGCGTGTTGCAAACAGCTGACAGATGCTGCTGGAAACTTAATTAATTACCCACCAGGAAGGTTGTCCTGCTGAAGAGATGGTGTTAACATTGTTTAAAGTGTGGCCTCTGTGACCCCCCTACTGCAGAATACCTGTATCCTGGGACCAGAGTCCGGCTCGTGTCTGTGTGGGCACCCTGCCATCTGAGCAGATGGGTACGGATGGATGCGGGCAGCCAGGAGCCCTCCACGTATGTGTGTTCAGTGTAGACACTTGGAGCAACAGTAATAATGGGAATTGTCCAAATTTCACTTCAACCCAAGTGCCTAAATCAAGCTTTGTGTGTGAGTGCATTTAGGGAACCCACATCAATGAAATCAGACCAACAGAGTGACTATGATAATCACAGGTATAAAACCCAACTCCTCTGTCTCTTTCATCTCCAGTAATACACCTTTGGCAATGAGAAATAGCAAAAACAAACAAACAAAAAAAAACTTCTCCAGGAAGTAGGACTGGTTTATTTTCAATTGCTAATCTTGGCTGTGTTTGCAATGAGACAGATGCTGGTCAATCCCACGATATCCAGAGTTCAGGAAAGAGTGAAGAGTTTGCCTTTCCCATATAATCCAGGAAAACAGAAGTTTTGGGGTATGAAAAGGGTGCTCTTGATGTCATGAGCCCTCAAAGGGCATCGTGCTAAACTCTGAAAAGCATTTATCTCTTCCAGGAAGAAATGGAAAATCATTCATTGCTGTGAGTCGCTGAAGTCCTCCAGGACTTTCCCTTGCTGTCCTGCTAATTGTCTCGATTAGATTTTTGATCATTCAAATCATGTTTTAAGTTCATTTCCCAACAGGGAAGTTAAAGAAAGAGCTTTGATACATGAGATGGGTGTCCAGGGAGGTGTGGAGAAGACAATAAGTCCTGTTAGCAGATAGGGGTTGGGTGGGGCTGTGTTGCTGTTCTCCACCATGAGACCTCTTGGCGGGACCATGCAGTGGCTGGGCCTCCATGAAGCACAAGGCCGTTCCTCCAGTGTGCTCCTGCAAACATATTCCTAGAGGTTCTTCCTCCCCCCTGTTCAGGACCATGTGCAACCCTGAATCTGTACTTTGGCTAAGCAAACACATACACATACAGAAAATTAGCTTCCACCTGCATTGGGCCCCGTGGAATTTTCCAGGAAACCTGGCCAGAGTTTTGTGTTTCTAATAAAACCAAAACAGTTTTTAAATCCAGCTTCAAGCTTCATTGCAAATATTTCTCACAGCCCTCTGTAGCAGGAATAATTACTGTCCTTATTTATCGGGTAGATTATACAAATCCCCTAGTAAGTAAATTGTAGGATTAAGGTTAATGTGCTAGATTAAGCTGACAGATTTATTTACTTCCTCTGAGAAGGAAAGACGAAAGGATGATGACCTATCATGTGTATTAATTCAACATTTAACCCTGCCGCAGCACCAGTGATTCTCTCTGCAAGTGCCAAGTCTCAGTGTAGCAGATTCGAGTTGCCATACTGCATACACAGAGTTCCGTTGTCTCCAGGATTCTATCTGTTCAGCTCCTGGTTTTTCGGATGGTAATGTGCTGTACTTTTGCTGTGCCTTCCCTCTGGAGTTTCAGAGGGCTCACAAGGAACTACACATGCATTCACACTGCAGAAAGCATTACTTATCCTCATGTTACAAGTATTCCTGCTGTTGCAGAGATTAATGCCATTTTTTTTTCTATCACTTGTCTGGATGAAGTGGACAATTTATGCATGATTCAGAGTCACTGGGTTTTTTGGGAGTCCCTTGGAGTGATTTTCCCCATTGTAAAAAGCCACATTCCAGGCTACGGAAATGTCCCAGACTGTGCATACTTCAGAGCAAGGTGGCCAGCTGGGTTTCGTGCTACTTTCTGATACTGACACTGGTAATGTGACCAAGTTATCTGAGGGCTGATACTGCAGTTGAGGACAGGAATGAAAGGACAAATATGGATCTTCCCTTCTGTTAGGTCTGTCTCACCAGTGCATGTAGCCTGAGTAAAGGCCAGGCTGTTTTGCTGTTCAAGCAAATATGTTTCTTTTCTGCTTTCTTACATCTCTCTCTCCATCAGTAAGGCAGGTTGCATCCAACAGCATTTCCTGAGCATGTGATTCATCCTGAGTAGCACATGCTGCCCAGAGCTGCCCCAGCAGATCATTTCCTGCAAACTAATGTAGGATATTTTATGGGATTACAGAGGTGGAGACTTGCTGCAGCCTGTTGTGTGTCCCTCCCTGCACCACCTAACTGGCCAGTGAACAGAGGAGAGAGAGATACCAGATGGAGAAGCAACTTTCCTACAATCACAAACAAGGGATGTGGCAGAAGCAGGACTTTGGTCTTCAGAAAACTAACTTCCAATGCCTAGATTCCCTCTTAGTGTTGTGAGCTCAGCAGTGAGATGTGATAATGAACCAAAATTGACAGCACTGACACAGACGTATCCTTATTCACTGCAACACTAGTGTCATGCCTTCTCCGCTATGGTAACCCTCCCAGAGGAACTTGGAAAAGCTATCTAGGTGCAAATGCCACCTATGTTTGCACAGCAGACTGGCAGCAGGGATGGGATTTACCTCAAACCCAGTGACATTGCCATCTGTCTGTTCCCCCTTCAAATAAAAGTTTTGTCCCCATGTGCTGGCCCCAACAGGTTTCTATATTTATCTGTCCTTATTTTAGGAGGTCTGCAGAATAAACGTATAGATTACAGATGTGGTGCTTCTCATCTTAGCTAAGGTTTCCAATAGGGATAGTTGTTCTGGGACAGAATCCCAGCCGAGAGTCATTTGCTGCTCGCCTGCCAAGGGGACTGCGAGCATTGCCAACGCTCTGCTTGACTTAGCTTGAACAGTTCACAGGCTCTGAGGAAGGGGAGGAAAATTCCATCATGAAATAGCTGATTTAAAGTGCTGTATCCCACAGTGACAGGAGAGTGTTCGCTAATGCTAAAGCACTTTTCAGAAAGAGACTTTTAGTTAGACTTTCAGAATGTGTTCCTGCTTGGGAGAGGGCCAGGATTAAACCCCTTCATCAGTTCAAAACTTCAGTGAGTCTTTGAAAGAAAACCTATTCTGCTTTCACAGCTGACACCAGTTTTGCAAAAAGCGACTGGTTACAAGGAGGAAGAGGAGGAGGAGGAGAAGGAGGAGGAAGAGATTCTAGTGACATATCCACTTCCTCTTCTCTATCCTGTCCCTCAGTCAGCAGTGGGATTTTGCTTGTGTCAGAAACAGATAGACAAGAGGAACATAAGAAGTGAGTCTGCAAAATGGAAAATTTATTCAGAAATTTAATTTTAAGGAAAAATTTTCATTTTAAGGTATGTAGTATATGTTCAAAACTCCCTTCCATTTACATGTGATTTTGGCAGATAATATAATATATAGAGGTGCTCCAGGGAAGAAAAAAAAAAGGCAAAAGCAAAGAACCAAAATGACGGTACCTCTCAGAGAACCTCATAAAGACCATTTTCAAAGGCCAGGATAAACTTCTTTCCATCAAAAGATGCTGAAAAGGGAAATAATTCTATTCAGAGAGATGGATTCTACAGAATTGTCTTAGTTCACAAGGGTTAAATAGTCACAGCATTTTGATGCGTTTACATCTGATAACTCTCAATAGAGATTAACATATTTAGTGCTTGAAATTTAAGTTAACACTGGACATACTAAACATATGAAAGGAGATTTATTAGAAAGAACATTAGTATTATTAGCCCCAGCTGCAAATCAGGAAGGAGTGGCTGCATATGAGTCAACTGCCTTCAGAATGGTAGACCTTACTAGAAACCCTTCTCAGTGGATGTCATTCACTGATTTCAGCAGCCTTTGGGTCAAGCCTTCTTTTACTAGAAATATATTTAAATTAACACTGAGAGGAAGGACTGAAAACCAGACACCCACATTTCCTCTGACTGCTCATCTGGCAAGGCTACTCTGTGTAATCAGCAACAAAGATTTAGAACATCACAACCAGTGTAAACTGAACATCAGCTGCAGGGAAATACCTGTGGTGAAAGCTCAAACTAAGTGCATCAGGTGGAGAACAGGGGCTTATTCCAGCACCTACTAAAACCAGAGGAAAAATTTCTATGTACTTTTAAATAGCACTGGTAATAGCTGTTCCTTCTCTACTACAGACAGCAGAGATTTTGCTCCTAACTTCAGTGAGGGAAGAACAAAAGCTCTGTGCCTTGGTGTAATTATACGGGAGGTGTTCTAAAACGACACAAGGATCAGGTGCCTACATGAGTTGTGCCTGCTTTTGAAAGGGCAACCCTGTGTGGAGAAGGATTTAGTATTACAGGGATTTTGATACAGAAATCCCAACTGTACGCCTAATTTAGCAGTCTAGTTTTCCTATGATTAAGTTAGATTAATGTCAATGAAGATAAATCTATTTTTTCCTACTGAAAAGCTAGTAGATATAAGAAATATGAGAGTGATGGAAACAGCGTGGAAGAGCCACAAAAGATATACTGAACTATGATACTTTTCCCCTCTTTTTTACTAACTAGATGGAGCGAGTCAGCTGTCACTGTCAGCTTATATTGCATCCTTCCATAGTATGGCTTAAGTAAGTAGTTTTAAATTTCCCAGTACAGGAAAAGGGGAAAAGCAGGAAAATCAAATAATAGATCAGGTCAAGCAGCCTATCAACTTGTACTCAAGCACATGGCTGCACCAAAATCAGAGAATCATGGTAACAAGAGTCATGTGCAACCTGTCTCAGGTGAATTTTATAGGAGAGCAAATCCATTATCAAAGTCTGAAGAATTAATCTCACTCAACCCTGACACCTCCAGGGCCCTGGCACAGAAGGGTCACACCACATCTCTTCAGGAAACTGGAAGCTTCTGGGGTCAGAAGCTGGGAAAAGGAGGCAAATTGTCCATATTGAATGGAAAACCCCAAAAAGAATGGCCTGTACAAAACAGTGTTTGAATAAGTAGGAAAGGAAAGACAGCCAGATGGCTTAGGAAATGGATGGTATTTTAACTTCAGGGTCATCTTTCATACTTGGCCTGGGCTGTTGGTGATTAAAACGTGTTGCCAGGGTCTATGTGTTGCATTCAGACTACTTCTTAATAACTATATAGCCACTCCAGAGGAGCATTGCTGCCTTTCATCAGTACTACAGTCTCAAAATGGGAATGGTGGCAACTATTTTCAGAAGACACCAGGCTGATTAGAATACACTGAGTAGTCCAGAAGCTCCCACTAAGTCTGCAAATAATGACTCGTACCAGGTAAGGGGCAGAATTTGGCCCTTGCTGTTGCTGATAAACAGGCTGAATAACTCTCAGTTTTGGTCTCTCATTCACAACAGGTTCAGATGGTGAGTCTGGAAGGGAGGATGAAACGGCTGCCTTTCATTGCCTGCCAGTAACACAAACGGACATATCTAATTGGCCTATTATCACTCTACAGTGGTTTCTAGGTCTGGTGTCACATCTTATGACAGTTTTTGGCTGATGCTTCATGTTCTTGTAAAATGTCAAGCTACATTAGATCATTAATCTTGTGTAATATAGTATCAGACAATGCCACTGAACGAATACAGAGTAGAAGTATTTTCAGTTGTTCTTTTTCCCAGGGAACTCCACTTGGCTCTCTGCTTTCTAAAAAAATACACTATGTTGAGACATTGTAAGGTAGAGAGTAGGAACAACATTTTGCAAAAAGGTTCAGAAACATCAATGACTTGTGGAAACATATACTTCAGGATTTGTAACCCACCTGGGAGTTCTGCATGTTGAATCACCACACTACTCAGGACATGTATTTCAATTGCTGGGTGAAGGTCATAGGTGTAAACCAAACTGCTGAAAGAGCAGCTGCAGTAGTGTTACCACAATGATATGCAAGCCACAAATCCTGTTGTTGAAATAGGTTATTCGTAAACTGCTTCTATAATCTCTGTCCATGAAGTTAACTAGGCTTTGGGGGGAAAAAAAGAACATCTGATGTTCTTTTTTACCTTCTCAGCATTAACTCACTGACATAAAATGAGATATTTATAATACTTGTGGTTTTTCCATTTTACATCTGCCCATGTTTCCCATCAATTCATAGCCATTCTTTTATGGATGATGCTGTAAAACAGCCATCACGTCACTGATACTGCCACGGCCCGAGCATGCAGTCATCTTTCGGGGGTGGTAGCTCAGTGAATCACAGAAGATTGACCCTGTTCCACAGAGAAAAATTCAGGTTGGAAGGGACCTGAGTCCAACCTCCTGCTCAATATGGGGACAGCTGTGTGGTCATACCAGCTCGCTCAGGGCTTCACCCAGCTGGGTCTTGAAAGCTTCGGAGCATGGAGGCTGCACAGCCTCTCAGTCCAGCCTCATCCATTGCCTTCTGGTAAAGAAGTGGGGGTTTAGCTCTCCAGAGAGGCCACCAGCAGTGAAGCAGTGGCTAAGGCCTGT
This sequence comes from Mystacornis crossleyi, assembly GCA_013400655.1. NCBI lineage: Eukaryota > Metazoa > Chordata > Aves > Passeriformes > Timaliidae > Mystacornis > Mystacornis crossleyi. The sequence continues at coordinate 39,113 of VYZQ01046630.1, read as the reverse complement.
AAGTGAGACCATGGCCTTGGCCTGTTTAAGAACCGAGGGGCCATGGAAATTTGTACCTTCATACAGATGGATAAACTCAGTGCCTGAACTCTTCACGTGCCCTGGGACAGGACTGACTGTGCCATGACCCCATTCACTGGCACTGCTGGGCCTGGGCCAACTAAAACTCTTCCAAATATATCCTGGCCACAATCTGGAAGCTCAAACACCTGACAATTTGCATCCAAACACCCTGGCTTAGGGACCTGGAATTTACTAATGTAGTTGTTGGCTGTTCCAAGCCACTTGGGCCCTGAGCCCAGTAGGCTTCCAAGCACTTTTCATGAGCTGATATATACTGACCCATGGAAAGTTTTTTTCCCAGTTCAACTGGTTCGCATGTGACTTTGTCCTGATCAATGTGTGCATTCTCCACCTGTGAAGATTTTAAAACTATGTATTAGTTGCATGATATAGCACCTTTTTTTTTTTTTTTGATGGCTCAGGCTAATCTAACAAAACCACTTGTCCTGTGTGCGTTTATGAAGGTGAAGGCTTCTCTGTAGATAATTTTCCAAGGAAGCTTGTACAACAGCTGGTGTGTACAGTTTTGTCACAAGCATGGATAAGCACCATCATTTCTTTCCTTATCTGAACAGTATCATTAAACTGATGACACCCAGGTCCATTCAGAGAGTTAGATTCCTCCCTCATGTATGAATATGATGTTCTCACAGTGCTAGAAAGTGTGGAAAAAAGTGATGAAAGAACTGGCTGCTAAGATAGAGAAAAATTAGTTCCTCCAGCCAGACTTTTCAGAGGCGCAGGAGACACCCATCTCCCATTAAAGATCAATGCCAATTAGCCAACCATCCCCATGCAGTGCCCTGCAAGCTCTACAAAGGGGGATTCTGCATCCCTGTGAAGATAAAGCTCTGTGAGAATGTGTCAGTTGCAGGGCTCAGCAGGTTGCCCACCTCATGTTTGCAGAGCTACTGGTTCCTGCAGCTCACCAGGACACAGTCATACACCCAAATGTCATCATCACAATGAAGACATCCCAAATGTCTTCATCAGTTTAGTCCTCCTCCCCATGAGGTAGCAGAGCAGGGAACAGCTTGGAGCTGAAACCTACCTTTAGGAATAATTGAAGCATAATGTCCAAGCTGGTGAGAGAAAGCCACAGTGAGATCAGAGTTTTTTGTATTGCATTAGTTTTGTTGATACCTAAACAATTCCACAATTAGGAAACACATAAACATGCAAGAGGAAAGACATACTTTGTCAGTAAACTTCATGTAAATGTAGCACAAATATGAACACATCAGTAATGGGATAAATGTTAAATGTAAACAAGGTCAGCTTTTTGTGGATAAAACAGCCAGTTTACTGTAATACAAGACTTCTGTATTAGATGAGTAGTTTTTAATTATGCCAATGAATTTTCTTTTTATGACAGGACTGGTGAAATCTTTTCCGTATCATGACACAAGGAAGAGGAGAGAATTCCTAGCTTTCAGTCATAACTTGGTATGCCACCAGGAGCTGTGCAGTGAATCTGTGGGATGCAGAGATCCTCCCATCACCCTTGCCCAGGGGAGGAGCACCGTGGGCAGCAGCAGAACTCAGCTACACCCACAGAGACACCGCATCCTGCAGGAACAGGCCAGTTGGTCCTGCTCGGTTTCCTTCTCATTTATTCCCTCTCTCTGTGAGCTCACCCTACCAAAGCAATCAAGGTCGCAATAAAAAAGCTGTCATGGCACTTCAGTCCTGGGTAGATATGCCATAGGCCTACAAACTGGCCTAGGCTGTTATCAGACAAACACAGATCTCCTAAGTACATAACATTTCCTTCTGTCTGCCTTCAAGGACTCCCCCAAATCTCCGCCGGCCTTGCCAGCTTACCGTGACAACTTAGTGATTACATTAATGAAACAAACATGAGAGGGCTCCATCAGTTCAGGATCAACTAGGGAAGAGCAACTGTCTACAAAGACATTTTCTTTTCTTTTTTTCTTTCTGCAGCAGATCAGTCAGGTTTGCATTATGATGCCTGCTTCCATGGCAGAAAGCTCAGACTGGGAAATGTCTGTCTTCCAGGTTTTTAATCAGTCTCCTTGTGATCCCAGACAGGGACACAAGGCACACAGATCCCGTGTGCCAGGACAGATGTTTTTGCAGCCTTCATGATGGACAAAATCACATGTGCTGAGGGAGGACTGAGACTTCAATTCAGCCTTGTCAGAAAGGTTTCTAGGGCTGAACAAGATACTGATTTTATACTAAGATAGATGGTTTTGTACAAAGACAGCAGCAATTTCATCTCTTCTCAGTAAACTAAGCACTCCTTGGGATCTATGACTCTCAAGTTGCAGCTCTCCCTCAGAGGGAGACTGTAGGATGAAGCATAGGGGGAAGGTTGATCAACTGGATACAGGATTAAAAAAGGCAGTCTCTTTGGATTAATAACGGTGAAGCTTTGGAGTCAGTCCTGCATAAGCCCAGAAGAGAAGCTGGATGCAGGATACCGAACACCTCATTAATGTGGCCAAAATGAAGTTTCAGCTTTGTTAACTGTAGATATTCCTACATCCTTAATATAACAGCTAGCTGTAAACAGAATATCCAGTCACACAAATCCCAGAAAGGTGTCACCCACTCTGAATTTTATTTGTATCTGCTGTACATATTTTTTGCTGGAGTTTCAAAAGATTTATACTTCTGGCTAAACAAAGCCCATTGACTTCACTCTGCACTGGCAAAACAGAAGACAAGAAAAACAAGGCCAGGAAAGAGCACCTAATTCTATTCTTCAAGTTTTGTCATGACACCATTTAAAATAACCTTTGCATTTGTATATATGTATACCCATTTGTTTACTTGCAAATGCATATAGAAAAACATGAGACAGAAGTGTCTTTGTCCTTCCATCAACTACAAAGGGAGTTTAGATGGTGAGATCATCTGTCAACATCTCTGCTGCCAGTGTTTAAATGTGGACAGACAAGAGTGTCATTGATTATCTGGTTCCTTTATTCTGTGGATTGGCGAGTAGATGAATAGTGGTTTACCAGGAGCAGCAGGACCCCGGCAGCGAGCTGTCAGTCGCGCCCAGTCAGCGCGGAGCTGGAGAACTCTCCTCATGCTTACTCAGCAAGTAGCAGGGAAGACAAAGGTTGGTTTTGCTGGACACAGTATCCTTCCCTTTCGATCCTGAACTGCATATTTTTTATGTGCATTGAGTCCTCTGAATTTTTAACTCTGTTATATAAATGGCAACTAATTAAAACATAAGCAGCACAAAAAAAGAGTATGCTCTAAAATGTGTAGAGGTCAGTGTGCAGATCTCAGTGTCTTCAGAGGGCTCTGGAGCAGGGTTCTATAGCTTGAATTCTGTTTGAAGTGAGAACATAAATGTGAAGTGTTTTATCAAAAAAAAAAAAAAAAAAGAAGCTTTCTATGCCA
>VYZQ01046630.1:19088-35169 GCA_013400655.1 Mystacornis crossleyi | reverse complement strand
TGGTAATTTTTGTGTTCCTGAAAAGGATACAGCACAGGAACTATGCATTGCTACCCAGCTGATCAAGGTATTGTTACTTCATATAAATATACTAAATAAGAATTTATTAAATAAGTAGTTATTATTAATATTATTAAAAGTAAGTATTTCACTATTTCTAATCCTAAGAACTTACAAAAATCACAGGCTTTTCTGGAAGGAAAAATAATACTTGAAACTTTGAGATTATTTTTTTTTAAGTGTTGGGATCTTTTTGTGCTCTTTTTTCAGATGCTAGATTTCATATTTCCAGCTTCTCTCTACTATCAAGAATGGTTAAGTGNAAAAAAAAAAAAAAAAAGTAGCTTCCTATGCCAGTGTAAAAAATCTTCCAACATGTGCCAGCTCAGGAAGTTTTGCTCTTTATGGGGCAAAAGAGCAACTTCTGTCCCTGAGATAAAACTGAACAGAAACTTCTCATGGAAGACTTTAAAACTATTTATTAAAAGCATACAAAACTGATATAATATTATTCAGCTCCAAATCATTGTTTCACCAGACCTCCACACTTTTTGGTTCTGTTTTCCAGGACTGCGCTTTTCCTCGCTCTTTTCTTACATTGGTATCTTTTGGAGGCCCGTTTCCTTCCTGCTATAGCACTACACGGCTGCCCTCTGGAACAAATATCAGATCTCACAAATGCCATTTTAATCTCCACTGGAGAATGACAACAGCCTTCATGGAGTTTACATTCTTTGGAAACATCAAGAGCAATGCTGGACAAGTCTACAGAGGAAACTGAGACCTCGGATGAGATTCATATCTTCCTCATATGAGGTCAGTATTCACTGCTTACAGGTGATTTCTCAGGATTAGGACTGCAAATAAATTGGCAGAATATCTGTAACTGTCTTGGATTTTTATGGCAGCATTAGCCCCCTATAAACCTACAGACCAGCATATGCAAGTCAGAGTATTCAGGTTGCTTCTATGAAGGCTTCAACTTAAATCTTGTTCAGTCTCAGTTTGCCCATCTGGAACAAAATGTCTGGGAACAAAGAAACTGGAAATTTAACTTGTAAAGATATTTTAGGTACAGAACACCTAACTATGAAACAATCCAGTTTTCCTTTTATAATATATGCTTTCACATACCCTCCACCTTCTTGAACTCCATCCATATAACAGTTTTTACCACATTAGAAAAAAAAAAAAAAAGGCAGTTTCATCTTATACCATTGTTCTGGCCACCACAGAAAGAGCAATTTTTCTGTTAATACTTCCACTGCATTCCCCCCTTCACCCCCAAAACCCACAGTGGGATCAATGCATGCTTAAATGTGGTGTAGCTTATAAAGCACAGACACAGAACAAGCAACGGCAAAGAAAAAAGGGAGCGAGGAACTGTTTGAGGAGAGGGAAATCATAAAATCATTGGCTCTGCAGCTGAGAGACGCAGCAACAGGTTTTGCTGCAGCAACCCAAAGCTCCCAGGAGACCTGGAGTACCTGAAGGTCTGTGTGGAATCATGCTGATTACTGGTAATTTTTGTGTTCCTGAAAAGGATACAGCACAGGAACTATGCATTGCTACCCAGCTGATCAAGGTATTGTTACTTCATATAAATATACTAANGCAGTGTAAGAGCAGAAGGATGAAAACACTGAGTATTTTTATTTGCTTTTTTCAACTGTTCATTGTAGGGTTTTCAAATTTTTTGTATTTTGTTTTAGCCAACCTCTAAAATGTTCCCAAAATGAATGTCATTGTTTCTTCCTCTCTATATTTTTAACCAGAAAGGTGATTTTCTCTCTTTGCCCTCCTCTCTTTTACTGAGGAGGGACAGGTGCCTCTAGGAAACAGTTGACTTGCAGAGAGTTATATGGGAATTGTAGAATTATGTACAAGTGAGGGGAAGAAAGCACACAAATCTGCTTTTCTGCAGTCATAGTTTTGTCAAAAGTCAACCAAGGGAACAATTTCAAATTGTCATCTGTCTTTTCCACTACCTCTGCCTCAGAAGCAGATCAAAGACTGCCTGCTAGGGAGGATATACAGCAAAAGGGTTAACCCTACTAATATGATTACTACTAATAAATAATTCATTCCTACCATAATGCAAACTGAAAGAGGCTAAAACCAGAGCAGCACATGGCAATCCCACTGCTTGAAGTTTCGCTTGTTCCGGAAGTCACAAGGGCTAGAACCCAGAGCAGAAGGCTGAGCTATCACGTGCCACTGGACCACAGCCACCAAAGCTACTGCTGAGTATCTTCAGTAGCACATTCCCAAAAGGTGAGAGAACTCTACCTGCTCAGAATAGACCATCTTTTGCTGTGCATGAGGTCACAGACTCATTGGCAGAAGCTTGCAATAAATCTTGGGTAGTTAACTAAATGACAATTGCTATGTATTAAGTATTTTTAAAAATGAAATCCACATTTAGAAAAGTCAGTGTAATAGGAGGTGCGTAAAGTTAAGCATCCTTTAAGAAGGAAATAGTCATGGCTTCACTCTTCTTGCCCATAGAATGGGGGTAGCATTACATAGTCATTTTCTAAATTACTACAGGATGTTCAGATGGGAGTCTCTACATTAGGGAATGATAGAGATATTTTCAATCTCTTTCCACATAATAGTAAGCGCAATGCTTCCAAAAATCTGCCCATCTACAGTGCTGCAGAGTCAGGTCTGTTTTAAAAAAATACAGGAGAGTGAGTGATCAGGCACACATTACAGCTGCACCGCTGGGTCAGTAAGTGAGAAGTTAAAATAAGAAGTTCATTCAATAAAATATTGATTCTGGAAACAGATTACAGGAAATCATACCATACCACTAACTTAATTTATGAGTATTTATATTGCAGGAATTACACCAATATATCAAACACAATGCCTTCAACCTTAGTTCAAAAGAGAATTTTATCTCTAAGCTTTAACAACAGGGCTGAAAATAATTCAGATTATATGGGCAGCATTTTAGCAGCCCATTTTCATCTTCTTTAAAAGCAACATTCTAATGCATGATGGTTAAGGATCAAGTTGGGATTATGAGGAGAATGTTAAACATATACCAAGTAATACATCTGTTTTGAATAAAAGATGTTGTATTGAGTTCCAGTTCATTTTTTTTCAACTCTTTGCTGTACGTGTTGTAGCTGCTAAGTGAAACCATGCATTAGATAAATACATCACTTCAGCAGCAGATTGCTAATCAATTGTCTGACATGTTCTGAAATGTGGGTTAAAAATACGTGGGGGAAAAGGCTTTTCTAGTTTGGAAAACTGTTTCATGTTCTGTTGTGGTTCATTCTTCCATCTCTGAGCTTCTAGGATGTGCTATTGTCTCCAGACTGGTGCTAGACCATTCCCTCCGTGCTAGGAAAGCAGCAGGCCTTACACCGTGTTCCCTGCCCATTTCCAGACACCAGTGTGAGGGAAAGGCATATTTGCTGGCCTGTCAGGCTCTGGCCAACGAACAGGTTGCTCCCAATGAGAGAATCACTAAAATATTCTGTTTGATTGCTGTATCCTATGGCTTGAATATTGTTTTGAAGCAACTGGTTTTTCAGAAGGTTAATTTAGAAGTTCTGATACATGGATTGTTCCAATTTTTTTTTTCTTCAATTTGAATAGGAAACAGCAAGCTTGCTTTAGCATAGTTTGTCAAAATTACTGTATTTGACTCATTAACGCTTCCATTTCAATCATGTCAGAACTTCACACTTATAACATATAGATTTTAAATAGCCACCTTATCAAATCTGTTTGATAACAATAACTAGCATGACTAGTTCCTAATATTCAACCAAAAATACTTCTAATATTTCAGTACAAGGGGAAATAGGTGCACGTAAACTCCACGTGTGCTAGGCTGCAGCTCCAGTTCCTCCAGAATTCTGGAAGTAGTCCTCCCCTTTTCCCATTCTTGATATCCTCCCTATCTGCAGCCTCACCTCCTCTTCAGAGAAGCTGTTTGTCAGCTTCCTTGTGGGGCAGAGAAGGAAGGCATTTAGGTTTTTGTTTCCTGATGAGGCGAAAATAACAGTAGAAACAGCTGCCATGCAAAGGCCAAGTGTTTAAGATCAGTGCTCTGGTATTTGTCCCATCCATCCTCCAAACACCTTTACTCAGGAAACAGAGATATTTTCCTAGTATTGAGTAATTTAAACTCTATTTGATGCCCTCTACTTCTCATACTGCAGAAAAAAGTGAACAATCACTCCCTCTTCAGCTTCTTCACTCCACTAACTCCTATTGTGTCATTGTCCAGTGACATTTTTTCCATGCTGAAGTGCTTTGGACAATTAATTTTGCTCAAAGACCATCACAGTCACGTTTCTCTGTCTGCCACTGCTGCAACTCATCCAAACTTTCTCACACTCATCTGAGGAAGAAAGAGTAATCAAACAAGTCCACATACACTGAAGAGTCCTGAAGCTATGGTCCCCATGATCTCAACCATTCCTACATCAACAAGTATCAGAGACAGAAAGCTTAGTAAAAGCACAGTCATCACCTGTCACTCAGACTGATCCTGGGCTGACCTTTGAATATTTCCTCACTGCTGTAATTCTCTGTGGTTTTCTGATAACCTAAGGCAGATGCATGTGATGATAGAAGAAACACTTTGAACCTGATATGCTGGGTTATGGTTTTGTGCAGTCCTCTTGCTGTTACGGTGAAACAGGCAGAGAGTTCTTACCATAGTATCTACTAAGAACCAGAGGCATTTACAGTCCCGCTAGGATCTGGCTGAAGACCCAACTCCTTTCTACTACACAGAGCAATCTTCCTGGGACAGATTCTTTAGCATTTAGCTGCCAGTGCAAGGGCAATAAATGCTCAGTGTTTCTGAGGCAAAGAAAATCTAGTCACATCAGCAGATGTTCCTGCAGCCAGTGGAAACTGGCACACAGAGGAAATGTATCTTCCAGGGGGAAAAGATGGATTTATGGAGTGGGAAGTTTTCAAAGGGGCTTCCACAGTCCTAAGGGACACCTACTAGCAGACCTGGCAATGACTCTTGGTATTTTTGTCTCCCCTTTGTTCTCACACCCGGGCTGCGTCTGCAGGTACAGTCCCTGTGAGCATTACAGAGCCAAGAGCAGAGCTCTGCAGCAGAGGTGCAATGTTTGCCAGCTGAAGGAGATTTATGCTGTTGTAGTTACACCAGGCTCAAAACCCAACAGGTTAATCTGGCAGCAGCCTTTTCCTGGCAGCACAGCTGTGTCCACACCAGGAACTTTGCTGGCTGAACTCCACTGGGCAGGTGGGATTTATTTTATTTTCAGATCCAGGCTAACATCAGTGTGTGAGCAGAAGTTTCTAATGTAGGCCTACAAGAAATATCTCTGATCTGAAAAGCTCCGTTACCTCTGCACGTGGGAATAAACTGTCCCTCAATTCCAACTACAAAAAAATTTAATTTGCGTCCTCCAACAAAGGAGGTGCGAAAACTGATGATACTGATGGATTACAGGAATTTCAGAAATGCTTATGAGTTTTCCTGTGACAGAAGCATTTGATTTCTGCACTAACAAGGCAATTGGTGAATCTTCTTACTACTGCTGGTATGTGAGAGACATGGGATCGTGATACACATTAGAGCAGAATCGATTTCAGCTTTGGAAAACAAAGTAGGACCACTGCCATGCAAAGTTGGGGTTTTTTTCAAATAGGGGTCTGGTTAATGTTTTCGATTAATGGGCTTACAGATATCCTACTTTCAATTCCAGTACAGGGACAGGAAAGTTACACAAAATTAATATGGATATAGAAAGGAATCAAGACATGGAGCATTTATGCCAGATGAGCTGTTTCCTTGTTGATATTGTGTATCCTTCTGCTATAGGACTTCATTAGCCCTGCTAAACAAAAAAACCCTCTTTGTATGAAGCTCCATGGAGCAATAATAAGCTGGAGATCTTACAGTGTATGAAATGTTGTCACCACGTGAGCTTCCACTATCCTTAGGCACCTTCTAGCCTTTTACAGGTATTTTTTGGATTCACTTGCTTTAAAAACAAAGCAGTCTTTACTGAGAGAAATTCTGTCCCTCATGTGACAGATACCTTGAATCAAGATCAATCAGACATCCTCAGTCTTGTGTCAAATATAAAAAACCCCAATACAATATTAACAATATGCCAAGGCAATATTAACACTGGGTATTTTATAAATGTGGAGAATGAAAAAGATCTTGAAACATAAAATGAGACTCTTTGTACTCAGGTGGTATACTAGATATCTTTGATTACTAAATATGTGCATTGACCTAATTCATATTTTAAATGAAATATAATGAAATATACAGTATTCATAGAGCATAAAGTCACACGGCTGTAAAAAGCCTATCTGTTGCATTTCCTGACTTAAAAAAAAAAAAAACAACACTTGAAAACTGGATTCCTTCATAAAATCTGCAATATGGTACATTAATAATAACTCAGTGTTATGTAAAGCTAAAATCTGCTGCCAAACATGAAGTCTGCCAAGTTAACATTGACTTGCAGATAACCATTATCACGATGGAGAGCTTTTCCTGGATAAGAACTTATTCACCAAAAATGCAGTTTTCACAAATCAAAGCAGCCCTTAACTCATGTAAAATCTGGCAAACACATCTGAACATTTTTTTTTTCAGTGATGAAAATCCTTTGGCTTTATTAATCAAGTAGATGATGAGCATTCAAGAGCATGACCCCACAGGGCAAAGGTTAAGGCATAAATTGGGATATCTATTTTGCAGTTTCTGTTCCAAATTCACTCAAGAGGAGATTTTGTGTTTCAGTTCTCCCTCACCGCGCTGCTAGTAAAAGGAGAGGGGAAAGGAAGAATGATGAAAATTACCATCTGCTCCTATTTATCCAGAGGTATCAGTGTCTTTTCACTTTCATTAAAAGTGGCCAGAAATATTTTGCATAAGACAGTTACATTAATGTGCCATTTTAAAAATGTTTGCTTTTGGTTCTACCTGAACCAATATACAAGACCTTGTCCTGGCTGCCAAAACCAAAACACTCTTTACTCACCTGTTTTTATAAATCAGTACCTTTAGTAATGCATTTTCCAGGACTCTTTTCTGTTAGAAAAACCTATCCTGTGGAACCCTGCCACTTCCAGAGAAATAGAAAGGGATCAAATACAGGCAGGATGTAAAAATCTCACTGCTGTGCAGGGACAGGAAGCAGAAATGATATTAACAATCAGTAACTAAGAGAAATATCATAAAGCCTGGGTTTTACCAAAAAGAACAGGCTGCAGGTGCTGTAGCAAACATATTCATTGCATAGAAACATAGCTTTTTATCACTTAGAATGCTTCACTTCCATGTGTAATACCAAAAAAACACAGTCAGCATCTGAAATGCCTGGACAAGGTATGGACACCTGAATGGACCCTGACCAGCCACTTTTGCTACAATCAGCCTCCCTCACTGCTTCTTCCTCAACTGCATTTAGCGTTAATCCCACCTGACCCAGATTAGAGGGAGTTGAAACCCAGATTGGATACCGCTCCCACTTAAAATCTAAACCAAAGAAATGATGTTGATATATTTCAGAGGCTTATAGAACATTCCAAGTTCATTTAACTAAATGTTCATTAAGAAATCACAGCAAGTAACAAAGAAGGGACCTAGCTGGAAACCTGTTTTTCCAGAGTTATAGATACCTTATTAATTTCACTATTTTCTTTTCTTTCACAAGTTTCCTGTTTCAGACCTTTTAGGAAAAAAGGTGTATTTAAGATGTCAAAAAATCTTCTTAAGAACCAGTAATACTCTCTCAAGAGGTTGTTTTAGGCAATTATAGTTTTACAGTTTCCTCTTCACATTGGATAAGGATTTTGGATAGTGTCAGATATTTGGTATGTGGACATGATCTTGGCCTCCGGATATGAAGTTGTCATAGCTACTCTGGATAGTTTCTAAACATGACCAAATCCTCCACAGGATCCTTCCCAAGTTTCATGGTCTGCAAAGGGCTTCTCTTTAAAAAACAATAGTTTGCAAGACTGTGTGCGTAATACAGTTTTTCAGGTCGTGTATGGTATTTTCTTTTGAAAAGAAACATTTTTTTAAAATTACAAAATAGGGAGAGGGTGAGAAAGAGAGACTGTAGACCAGCTAAGAGAAAGCTCATCATCTAAAAACACAGGAAAATGGTCCAATTCTTTCATGCAAACTATACAATAAATTCTGGTTTGGTCACAGCAGTGTAGAACTGGAATAAATTCATCAACACTGGAGAAGCTGAGCTTGAAATATATCAGAACAGCTGAGGGTAAAGCCAAGCCTTTAGTTTTCATATTTTGTTCAGCTCTCCTATAATTTAAGAAGAATCATAAATCAGCAGCTTATCATCTCTGGAAATATATAGAAAACAAAGTAATTTTCTTCTGGGCCTGAAGACATAAGAATGGTTTAATTACCTTTAGCTTCAAAGCAATAATCTTGAAGTATGCTCATACTTCAGACTATGGTCTTATAATCCTTTTAACACGGGAAAGGCAACATTTTCCAAACTATATTTCACCCTAGATACTCAGATCAGTCTCTGTTCTTTTCCATTGTCAGTGCAAGAGGCAAGAGCAGAATAAATAAGGAACATGGATTGTTGACTCCAAAGGTAACTACAGGGTACATTCGTAGCAGAGAAGACAAAAAGGGAAATTTAGTAAATGGAAAGTGGTTTAGAATAAGCTCTTCAGCTAGAACTATTGCCACAAAATACTGCTATTGAAATTATTAAAAAAAAAAAAAGGAAGAAAGAAAGAAAACCAACTCATCTTAGTAGGTTAGGTCTGCTGTGAGTAGGAGGTTGGACCAGATGACCTCCAAAGTCCCTTGCAATCTAAATCATTGCATGATTCTAAACAAACTGGACTTTTCTTGTAAACATATTTGTTCAAGAGACGAAAAAGAGATTTAAAAATCAAGATTGATTGGATAGGTACTTACTATTACAGCAAAAACTACAAATAGTCAGTTATAAGTAGCAAAAATATTACTTCCTCAGAAATAGACAAAATAATGACCCTATCATTTGAGCATTAAAGTCTGGTCAGCGAAAAATATAATATACAACACTTTTAAAATTTTCCCTAAGCTCTCCCACTGATGGAACACAACTTTTTGGTCATGTATATCACTGCTTCTCTCTCAACCACAGTCCTCTTGATGGATACCAAAAGATCCAAGGAAATTATGTTGTTAAATACAGACTTACGAATGTCTTAATGGAAAACGTTTCACGGTATAACTTCTAGGAAATTTAGCCTTAATATGGGATCACTCATGAACTGGGCTCTTAATTTTTATTACCTTGTTGGTTAAGTTAATTACATTATAATTGCTAGCAATTTTTCATCAAAACAGGAGACTGCTTCACCATATCTTCTTTTGCTTCACTAGAGTACACTGGAAAGTATCACAAATACAGACAGAGGACCATTGTTAAATGGTGGGATTTGTGCTTGTAAGTTTAATCCAAAAAAATTGGCCATAAACCAACAACAAAATGGGAGACTGGAATTAAAGAAGTGGATTTTGACACAGTGAACTAGTGAAAAGAGGAATCTTAGAGGTATATTAGGTGAAAAATAGGTAATACGTAAAGTTTATTGTATTGAGTCTCCTATTGCACATGTGTTACTTGACAGTGCTTTGGGGTTCCAGCTGTGGGCACAAACATGGTCAGATACAGAACTAAACAAAAGCAACAGTGAAGTAGGCACAGAGACTCTGCTGATGCCAGTGTGTGCGTACAGACCCAGCTTTGCTACCTGAATAGCCCACTGAGTTCTCTACTTCCATCCCACACATCTAACCCTTGTTATTTCAAGGGAGACATTACAGTCAAAATGGACCATGGTCCACTAACTTGAAGAATAACTACAATAATTTTTCCTAGTGCAGTTAGAATATGCCCAGCAAGCTCTGTTGGTTCAAATGTCAGCACTTTCATGCTTGCATTTATGTGCAGAGCTGTAACCCTAGGAGCTATTCTGGTATTCACCATGTCCATCTCTGTTTTTTCCCAGTGTTTTGATGTGAAGCTCTTTTTAGATCTGCTTGCAAGTCTCTGAATCAGCAGCACAAGAGACTGAACTGCTTTCAGTGATTAAAGGCAGACAGAAGTAAAATACTTTCAGGACAGAATTACAGAGCATTTTCACTCCTCTGCTGCTATTGACTTAAGGGAGTTTGAGTTTCTGCTGATAGTTATCCTTTTAACAGCTGGGACCCCTTTTGACCCAAACATGTGGAACTGATCTATGTGGTACCACTATGGTCCTCAGAGATATCTGGTTAAGATGTTCTTCAAGATCAGGCCCAAAGCACGAGGAAAGGTTATGCAACTGTTGCAAAACGTACAAGTACCACTGTAGAACTATTTTCTGTTTTCTCTACTTTTATCATGACTTTTTTGGTAATATTTATACTTTTTCCTCCTCTCTGAAAAGGCCACAGTTTAAAGCCTGTCCCCCAAAGATATATTTCCTTCCAACTGGTTTATAGCTTGACATCTTTTGGCTTTTATTCCCCTTGCAGTACACCTTTAAACCTTTAAATATTTTTAGGCCATGTGCATCTTACAAGGAGCAACAGGTACTTCCTGAGACAAGGAAGGTGCAGAGACAACAAAAATCTCCCTTCTCACCACGATGTATATGCACCCTCATCCTTCTTTTTTTCCCCCCTTTGTTAATCATCCTCTACTTCAAAATATGGATTTAAATGATCAGTCTGTCTTTCTTCAGATGAGGGCATCTTATCAGCAGTAATTGTAAGCCTGGGCCACTGCACAAGGTGCTATAAAGACACCAGCTATAAAGACAGTTCCTCCCCTGAAAAGCTTCCTATAAGACACCACAGTTGGACACAACACACCCAGAAAAAGATAGAAAATGGAGACTTGTAGTGGTATTTGGCAAAGAAATCACGTAAATGTTCACTTGGACAGTACTCCTCCATTAGGGGATCACTGGTAAGATCTGCGTGATTACATGAATGCTGCTCAGTTGTACTTACGCAGCCAAGCTAACGCTGGGGGAAAACAACTAATCCAGGGAAGTTGTACTCCTGAGTGAGAAGACATGGTGCTGGGCAGGACATCACAGCAGCTCAGGATTCAGATTTGAACCCTGGAGCCCCTGTAGATCTGGAGAAGGCAGCATCCCTGACCTTCCCAAAGTGTAGTATTTTGAGGGCTTTTTCTGCAACTTTTCTCTCACTTAATCCTTTTTAAGCCACTGCCAAGGAGGGAAGAAATTTCAAAGATGAGAACCTAACAGTTCCCCGAGGTGCCACAGATGCGAACTTGGTACATCTGGAGAAGAAGATTGTTTCTTCTTTCTGTGTCCCTCTTCCTACCCCTGCCTCACCACATAGTCCTGCCATACTCTTGGAAAATCTAGATTTGAGCTTAGCTGTAACCAAACTCTACACTCCAGTAAGGCTCAGCTAAAAGACCTGATGAGGAAATGCTGCTGCTGAGAAACATCTGGGCTTTGTTTTATGCAACCAAAGAGTTAAAATTATTGTCAGAAATACCATAATGTATAAAAGCTGCAAACACCCAACTGTAGTGTCAGACTTCCAAGTTGTACAAATGTATTTGTCTCTCCTGTTTGTAAACGTTATTTGAACAGAAATAGCACATTGTAACAGCCTAACGAGAAGCAGTCTTTCTGATGACGTTTGAGACTTCTTTGCTCCACTGTATGGAAGTATTTAAGACTTAAAAGATTTATATTACAAAATAGCATTTTAAATGGCTCAGTCCTGTTCCCAGTAAAGTCAAAAGGGGGTTACCGTCAGCTTCAATAAAAGTGGCATAAATCATTTTAACATGATTTTTTTTTCTGTTTTATTCCAAGAGTCAAGAAGTCCCTCCAAAGGCCCCCTACTCCCTGAAAAAAAAAAAAAATCAATCAAGTGATCAAGCATCCATCACTGTCATGGCCAGACATGAATGTCCATTGAGACCTCTGAATGTCAGAGTTCCACCACACACAGTATGTTGGGCACAGAGAAACACCGTGTATTTCCAAGTTTAGCACTGGAAGGCTTCTCTTGCCTTTTAAAATACTTTCTCACAGTATCCAACACACTCTTTCCATTTGCTCTGAGACAAAGATTCTCACCTTATGCACACACTTCAAAGATAAAACTCAACATGAACTAGTAAGTAGTAGAATCTGATCCTTTAAAGGGATTAGAGTTTGAGTAAAGTCAGCAGCCTTTGATTCATTTTCTTTTCTTATGATTGACAGATGCTAAATTAAATTATATAAATGAACAAACAGTCCCATAAATTTTTTAAATCCATATTTTAATTTAAACAGCACAAGGACAAACATTTGTCTTCAGTTGAGTTTTCCCACCAGCCTCCAGAATTAAAATTTTTCTCTTGGTTGGTTTTTATGTTTTATGCTCAGATTTTTTAATAATTATTTGGATGATGCATTTTGCATTTATATTGATCCTTAGATGTGAATAGCAAAATCATGTCTAGGTTCTTGATAAAAGTTTACAGGAAACATAGAAATGACATATCCTAATATTTAGTTTATTCTTTCTTCTTCAGTTTCTTTTTATTTGTCTTCCTTTTTAGTAATTTATTTCAGATTATAAACTCTGTTGGAGACCTTATACTGTGCATATGTGGGCTGGGACACCCTTCACTAGTCCAGGTTGCTCCAAGTCCTGTCCCACACGGCTTTGAACACTTCCAGGGATGGGGAAGCCACAGCTTCTCTGTGCAGCCTGTGCCAGGGCCTCACCACACTGTTTTCCCTCTGGTACCATGCTTTGGTGTTCTGCTTGAAGAGCCCTGAGCAACCCTTTAAGCTTAAACACAGCCAGACAAGTTTCATAGTTTCATCCCAGACGTTTATGAGGGACAACACGGTAATGTCATGCAAAAGTGATCCAGTGACTTAATTAGAACCAAGTTAGCAGAGACAGAGCAAAGCTGTACATCTGAGAGTCCTGGGGGACTGCTGCAGGAGGGTGAAGGCCTGGAAGAGCTGGGAAAGGGTAGTACAGGGACAGGAAAAAACCTCAAAAACCCGAATCAGAACAAAACAACGTGCATTTTAAAGGGGGGGGGGGGGGAGCGAAAACACTGGNGGGGGGGGGGGGGAAGTTAGAATCCAGTCGTATATTTTAAAAGGGAAAGGTTAGAAAAACATTGAGGGAGAGCGCCCAAAGAGTTAATTTCCAGCAGCAGTTGAGGCAGCAAAGCCTGGGAAGGCTCCTGGCGCCCCCTGGTGTGAGGCGGGAGCAGGAGTGGAAATTTCCTCTGGAAAACAGCTTTGTCCTGAAGTTCAGGCAGATAAAATGACTCTTAAGCGTCCCGATGGGAGGAGCGGTAATTTGACTTCCCAAGCGAAGCCTTGCTTGGGGTGCAGCTTAGTTTGGGGGTGAGGGGGGGGAAGGTTGCTTTAAATTTTCATTGTTATTATTATTATTTTTACTTGTTTTTCTTTTTCTTCCGGAGTTTCATGCTGGGCCGGCTGCAATATGAAGAAAGGCGTCCTGAAAGCCGGTGAATGAAAACCTCACAGGATCCTCGGAATAATGGTTGCAGCAGGACTAGCATCCTTAAAAAACAACAAAACCCCCCAAACTATGCACGCCTGTTTCCCTGGCGTCTGGGGTTTCCAAGGGAGGGATAGCCTAAACTAGCACGGAGGTGAAATGTCTTCTTCCAAAATTACTTAAACACTAAAAGGGAAAAACCTTCGAAAAAAAGAGAAAAACAAGCAAAAAAACCCAAGCAAACAAACAACAAAATAGAAAAGGCATTCCTGACTTCAAGCACTTCTCCCGTAAAATTGAAGGATGCTCCCTAACCCAAATCGACATGCTTATTTTATTGCCAGGAGAGTGAGGAGCGCTCTCTGCTAGCAGGCTAAGAATTCACATTTTTTAACATTTTTTTTTTTTACATTTTTACAATCATTTACAGCAATAATAGCTACTTGTGGGGAACAAGTGCACAAAAGCCCACCCCTAAATGCAAAGGGGCCGACAGAGTAAACAGGTAGAGCAAACATCAGGATTATTCCTTTAGGTACCTGCTAAGGAAATATATTCTGGTTTTAACCCCTAAAATTAAAAGGGGGCGAGGGGGGGCGCGGTGTTTATGCTGATTGGAGACAAATACACAGAGCTTTCCAGCTCATCTTTACCAGCTGTTTTTCCTTCATTCCTAATTATCTTCCAGCAAATTCATCTCCCAACCCCTCCCAGGAGACCCGATTTTTGGCAGGAACTGCTTTTTGGCGGGGGATGGTCCTGCAGTCCGGCCGCAGTGGGGGGCCTCGGCTGCAGGTCTGCCCCCGCGGGGGTGTCCAGGTGGGAGATGGTCCCGTCCCGGGGATGGTAACGGGGGTTTCAGCTGGCCTTGGACTGCAGCTCTTCCTCTCGGCACCCTTTCCATGTGGGCAGGAGGCGCTCGGCTTCTCTCTCAGCTAAGGACAAATTTACCTTAAAAACAAAAGTAGGTTTGTTTTATTATTTTTTGTTCTTAATGAGTTTTTTAAATATATTTTTGTTCGTTTTTTCTTGTGTGTTTTTTTTTTCTTTTAGAAAAGAGGTTTTTTTATACAAGTGCTTTCACCTCCTGATCTGTCAACGCTTGACAAAGTTTGGGGAAATAGGTGGCAAGTCCCTGACGGCCGCTCTGCTTTTTGCATACCAACCAAAATACACTTCCTTGGGGTAAAAAATGCTAAACTAAACACAATTTAATTAGTAAAAGCCAGCAGATTTCTGTTGTCAAGATGCAGGCGAAGTTCCGCACCTACCTTGGTTTGTAGGCAGGCGCGCGTGGTGCTCTTCCACCCCAAGCTCCCCATCGAAGTGCTTTGAAAGAGAAAAGATACTCGTTTGTTTTGTTTTGGGTTTTTTTTTGTTTGTTTGTTTGTTTGTTTTTAATAAAGGACCCATTTTACAGGCAGCGATAAGTCAAAGCAAACTGTAGCCGAATTCTTGCAGGAAGGGTCACGCGCGGGCGGATTTGTCCTATTAATAGGACACAGGAAGAGCCGGGAGAGCAAACGCCTGCCCTGAACACAGCGTGGGATGTTATTTGAGGTAATAGATTGAGAGCAGACACGGAATCAGTACTTTGTAGACGTTCAAACGCGTCGTTATTTTGCGTTAAATAACTTTTTAGAAGACACTCCCCCGGTTTTTGTGCTGGAAAGATGCAGGATTATTTGGAAGCATTTAAAATGGAGAGGAAAAAATATCAGACTACAGCTCCCTGTGGGAAGCCAATCAACATTACAGATAGTAAACGTTCTACTATTAAGGGCAGTTTTTCCGCAATTGGTTTTATATTATAAACATATAATTACAGGAAATAATTCTGACACCACATCAGAGTTTACCTGGAAATGACGGGAAAGCAACAGAGCATTCCCGAAACTGTCAGTCCCTCTCAGGGAAGCCTGTTGATGCTGAAGGACTGATAGTTGGCAGAAGAAGAAAAAAAAAAAAAAAAAAAAAAAAAAAAAAAAAAAAGACAGGACAACGCCCGAGCCCCAGTGTCGCAGCACTTAGGAGGAAACACACAATACATTTCTAAAAATTTCGCTCACTTAATTGTTGCTTTTGTAGTTAAAATATTGGCTGACACCGCAGGTATTAAACATCCCAGTAATGTGGTTACAGACGTATGGAACATTTAAAACATGACCCTACCAGTCTAAGAACTAAGCATTTTAGGTAAAAAGGCTGTGATAGCTATTCATTTTCCCTAATTAGGAATTAACGGCTTTTAAAAAGAATTCTTTTACAACAGATATTTCGCAAAACAAGATTTCAGTATTTTTGCTTGTACTGACCTTCCTCTTCACTAGCAGTAAAAAATGTAGAGTTCAGGAGGTGCAGGATTTTTGCTTGTTTGTATTTTATTTTATTATTTTATTTTATGTCGAGCTTTTATTGTTGTTTATTTGGGTTTTTTTCAGTACCCACTTTGTAGCCATGTTTATTACATTAGTCCATTAATAATAATTTCCAGAAGGAAAAAAAAAAAACCAAACTATGGAGGCGACGAGTAGGGCCTTATTGTACTTTTTT
>VYZQ01046630.1:0-18518 GCA_013400655.1 Mystacornis crossleyi | reverse complement strand
GGGGGGAGAGCCGAGGGTGCCCTCGACTCCCACCAGTTATTTTTATCCGCGTCCGGCCTGTCCAACCCATCAGATATTCGCTGCGAGGCGGAACAATAGAAGAGCACCCACAGAACTCAGCCGGGCTCGCAGGGACACACAGAGCCCACCACCGGGAGCGAGGAGCCCGCGGCACCAACAGGGACCCGGGCGGGGCTGCGGCATCGAGCGCGCACGCTGCCCTCCCTGATGGTTAAATTAGCAACAGAGAGAGTTAATTACCTAAACTAAAAATATTGTGGAGATCCCAGTAAAGCAAAGAAAGAAAATAAAAAAGCAACAAAAATACACCCCCAAATACCAGCCTAGGACGGGCGGGCAGCAGCACAGCATTGGTGGCTCACGGAGACTGAGCTGCTGTTCACAGTACCCTCCGCGACGTTCCCACCACGGGAACTTTCTCCCCCCTTTGTTTGTTTGTTTGTTGGTTTGGTTTGGTTGTTTTGGTTTTTTAGTTTAGTTAGTTCCCCCCCGCCCCCGCAGTGTCTCTTCTCTTTTCTGCACGAAGCAGCAACCCCGTCCCTGTGCACCAGGCCTTGCCAGAACAGTTTAAAAAAAGGGTAAACCCGGGATTGAGATATTCTGACTGATATTCAGTTTTTATACAAACAAAATATAATATATAAAGTACATGTTATATATTTATATGCACATATAAAAATATATATTTAACCTCCCCCGGCCTTTTTCAGTACATGGGGAAAAAATCAGACTCGAGGTAATACAAAGTCAGTAACATGAGCAGCTTTTCTCTGGCTCTGTCTGACAGGCTTTGTCTTTATGTCTGCGTCAGACAGTGCTCAGTCTAAACCAACCGGATTAAGCAGGACGATCCCCGGGTGATCCTGAGCAGCGTGACAAACCGTAGTGATAAAATACGACGGTGCCACTCTCTGCAAACACCTCGGGATTGTTTTACAGTGGTACATCCCCGCTTATCCCTCTGCTCGTGACTGCCGGCCGCGGGGCTGACTGCAGGAATTAAAATCCACCATCGCACCCGGGGAAAGTTTTAAATCCCAGGATTCACTTTCCTCTTAACGAACAGTAAAACAATTTAGGTGTAGCGATAAGGTCTCGTTTACAAATCGTGACACGGGAGCAACACGGGTTTTTAAAGTTATTTTTAAATTATAATATTTTAAAATAAAAAAATGTAGTGTTCAGAAGTAGCGATAAACTGATGTAAAAACCGTGACACGGGTGTAATGCAAGTATTTTTAAACAATCGGTATGCGTTTCTTAAAAGGATTAGTATGATTTCAGCAACCTTGTCTTTGAAATGCGCTTCGGGGGCCCGGAATGTTATGTGCTCGGTTACTCGGGAGAGACAGGACAGACCGGGACGTGGATGTTAGCATCTTGGTGAATTTTTGTTAGACCCAGGGAGAGGAGCCCCGGGGCGGGGGGAGCAGGCGGTCCATGCACACAGCACCAAGCAGACAGCCTCGCCATTTTATAGAGCCACCGCTCCTGCGCATTAAACGGGACAGCGGAGGACGGGCGGGGACGGGGGAATTAGATCCAGAAGTGGTACAAACGTTAATCCGGGGGCTGCGGAGGAGCCGAGGAGCCCCCAGAGGGGCATGCGAGCAGACAGAGCCCTGCGCCCACCGCGCCTCTTCAGCGCTGCTTCCAGAGAGCGCAGGATTTAAAAAAATTGGTGACAACAAGGGAGGAGAGCCGAGACCTCTTCCAGTTTGTGTTTCCAGGCACGGCCGTGCAAGCGAACACGCTTGTGTCCCCCGGCGGAGGGGGGACCGAAATGAAGATGTCTGTGGGCCGCCGGTGCTGCCCCTCACGGCGGAGAGGGCTCTGCGCCTCGCTAACCGGGATCCCGCTGCCTGGCACTTGTCCCGCGGCCTCCCGGCCGTGCCAGCCCGCTCGGCCCCCAGGGAAGGGCGGGCTGAGGGCAGCGGGGGCGGTGGCTGAGAACGGCTGTCTGCCGGGGGCGGGGGGAGCCCAGAGAAAATGGAGGCAGGAGGGATCGCAGCGCTGAACGGCTGCATGGCGGCAGCGGGGCGGCCGAGGGGCGGTCCGAGCTTCGTGCTAAGGCGGGAGAGTGAGCTTCCCCCCGCTCGTCTGGGCTTAACCAGGACATGGCACGCATACGCCGCCCGAGCTTCCCTGGGCTCCGGACACGGCGTGGCCCCTCATGGCTCTGCCCCTCACGGCACGGCCTCTCAGGGCGGCCGCGGGGCCGTTCCAGAACGTTCCCCGCGAGCGGGCTCTGCCAGCTCGGCATGGTTGGCGGAGGGTGCCCCCTGCTGCCCTCACGCAGCGGTCACGGCCCTCAGGGGCGTCGGGACAGTTAAATACGTAAAATTCAGTAATTCTGTGGGGGAAACGTCATCTTTTCAACGGTGGCTTTGCATCTTGCAGTATATACGCCTCTTCCCTCCCCTCCCCCCTTCCCCCCCGCCTGCTGAGTGTATAATTTATGTCAGGATTTTGTAAAATTTCTAATTTAGCAGTGTAAATCGAACGTGCAGAGTTGCCAAGTAAAATGAATGTTGAGTTAAACTCAGTTGACCAGCTCAATACAGCTTTTTCCCATTTGTTTTCCCTTTAAAAGTACGTGCCCATTTTATCACCCCTTTATGGTTCCTTTAAATGGCCCTGAATATCAGATTGCAAATACTGAAAATGTAAATCCGGCTTGTCTAATCTGGAGTTTAAAATATTCTTGTGATGTCACAAAGTGATGGCTTATAAAATATTTTCATTTAATTAGGAAGTGCTAAGAGGATTTCTGCAAGAAAAAAAAAAGGCGAGGAAGCTCAGTTTGAATTATTTATGTGCTGTGAACTATCATGATTGCTGCTGCAGCTTTTCAAGTACAAAAATGCAGGATTTGCTCTCTTTTCATTTTTAGAACCTAATTCTTGAATTATTCAGGCATGCAAATTACTGTGAAGAGGGATTAATTATGCAGGTAATCAAGGTTTTATTCTAAGTTTACTTTTAAAGAGCAAAGATTGGCTGATACTATGTACAGTGTTGCTGACACTGGGCTTGTGCACTGAAATACTCCTTTAAGGTATGATAGCAGTTTGGGATTTCATCGAAGTAAAAGGGGTAGGGATGAATTTGTGCCTTGCATAAGCCAAGGAACACAACACATGGCATAAATCTTGCTGTCCTGCGAGAGAGAAGATCTCCTTCCTCAGGACTGAGCACTCGTCAGTCATCTCCTTTCTTCCTACAGAATCCTAGAATGTTCCAAGTTGAAAGGGACCCACAGGGATCACCAACTCCAACCCCTGACCCTGCACAGAACACTCCAGCAATCCCACGCTATGCTGAGTGTTGTCCAAACACTCCTGGAGCTGTGTGCCCATTCCCTGGGGAGCCTGTTCAGTGCCCGGCCACCCTCTGGGGGAATAACCTTTTCCTGATATCCAGTCTGACCCTCCCCTGACCCAGCACCAGCCATTCCCTCGGGTCCTGTCCCTGGTCACCCAGAGCAGAGATTGGAGCTGTGTCTCCATAGCCCCTTGGGAGGAAGCTGCAGACCCCGATGAGGTCTGACCTCAGTCTCCTCCAGCTAAAAACCAAGGACTCTTCCCCTCAGTGGTGTGTACAAAAAGACATTCTGCAGAGTGTGCCGTGAAGTGGGGAGGTCCGAGGAGGTTTCAGATTGGAAAGAAGTGCAAACAAGACGAAAGGGGAAGACCCTTAATTCCACCGTTTTTTCAAGCTGACTGGCCTCTATCAGGGGTGGGATCTGGTGCCCTCAGGGGTCTGTTTCCTCCAGGAAAATGCTGCATCTTTTACACAGCATCATGGAACTTTACTTCACCTGTGCTCAGGCTCTATCTTGGCATTGGCGATCTTGGTTTCACTGCGAAAGCACACAAATCTAACAGTGGCAGACCTTAAGATGGAGAGCTCAACTTCCATGCATAAACACTGCTCTGCATCATTTAATAAATGATGCTGCCAAAAGTACTACAAAAGTATACCATCAGTGAGCACTGGTTACATTTCTAAATGTTTTTGCAGCTGTAATCACACTTAGGTGCTTCAGTTAGCCATCCCTTATTTAAAGCTGGCGGGTATGCTCATATACTTTCCAGATACACAAGTGGCATTGTATCTTCAGTATGACTGATTTCAGCTGGATTATAATTCGTTATGAAAGACCTTCTCCCAGCCCTTCAGACTCATATATTTTATTGCGAAGCTGACCGTAAGTCCCTGAAGATAGTGAGACTTACGGCAGGGAGCGGTGAGAGAGGGCCAGTGCATGTTTCAAGGGTCTCTTACAAGCTGTCAGTCACTTCAGTGCCTCTGGCTTTAAGGCATGTCAAGTTAGAAAGCCAAGATTTGTGGATTGGCCTGCTTTGGATGCTGCTTAATTACAAGTCCCTTTGATCAGTTATGGAAATAAAGCCAGACCCTACACAAGGCTTTTTTGGTGTTGGAGAAAGAGGGGTGTTGTATGCCTCTTTCAAAAGAGCTTGATCTGAAAAAATAAGGAGTTATGTTATCTTATTTGTTGTCCAAGGAGAAGAAAATTAGGGGTTTTTTATATGTCAGAGGAATATTTTTAAATGTTAGGACAAGAGGTAAAGGTCTGTGGAATGGGGCAGCCTGAGTCCTTTGGAGGCCTCATGAGTCATTTAATCTTCCTCCCTCCCCAGAGTTCCCACTCCTTGCAACTGTGTGAGGCACCTTCTGGGCAGCAGGGAGGAGTCCACACCATTAAAAAGGCTATTTTATTTCAGACTGACAAAATGTGCTACATCATCTACCTCGTGCACACACAACAACTAAAAAAACCTTTTGGCTTCTCCCTGCCAAAGTAGTTTCCTCAAGCATCCTTCAACAGCCGCTCCTTAAAGCAGGAGAAGAAACCTCAAACACCAGTCCCCACCGACTACTCTGCTGGCAGATAGCTTAAAGGAGAAATGGACCTCTTACTGTTGATGAAGTTTTACTTTTTTGACTCACTGATGAGAGTGGTAGTTAAGCAGCATTTGCAGTGTAGTGGCTCTGATGATGTCAGAAGGAAAAGACAGGGTGGGGGATGCCAGTACAGCAGGGGAAAAGTCTGCATGCTTAATAACCAGTTACATTCAGTTAGATGAATATCACAATGCTACAGAAGATATTTATTGCAAATACAAATTTACTCCTTACAAATGGTGAATAACCTCCTCAAAGATAGAAATAGTAATGCTCATTCTAAGCAGTATTTGTATTAGCATTGGCATAGTGGGGTTTAGCCAGCTTGAAGACATCCTGTTACGAACAAAACATACAAGTTCAAGCTCCTTCTTTGTTCTGAAGATAAATTCTGCAATCTAATAAAAAACTGCTTAGAAAAGAAACATGATTAAAAGAAATCATGACTATAGAATGCATACACTTGCACATTCTGGTGACATGTACTTAAGGAAGAAAAAGGTAGGCAGAGAGAAAGAGACAAATTAAACTCACCAAAAAAAATCTCATTCACCCCCTTATTTTGTACACATGATGAAATGTGAATACGGGGGAAAAGCCCATGCACACGAAGGACACAACCGCTGGTGCTTAGTGATGGGATTATGACACTCAATTTACTTCCCTGTAGCAGTAAGGTGTCATATAATGTCCTGCTTTCAGGGCAGTTTACAGAACACTCACCCTCATTGATGGAGCCATCATGGTGCAAACCCTCTGGAGGTACCGTAGTGTTGGTGGGACTGCTGGAGAAACTTCCTACCGAGGGACAGTAGCAGGTGGGGGGATCAGACATCTCCTCCTTGCCCTTAGTTCAGTTTCTCAAAACATTGTTTCTTCTGCTCCAGGGGTGGAAGCCACTTCCAGCTTTGGGTGGATGGAAGAAGAAAGGGCAAGGAGCTGATCCTCAATTGTGTAGAGTGAACAGCAACAGATGGAAAAGTAGGAGACAAATTAATTTTCCCTTCCCTTTCTGGATATCTCTCTGGATTTAATTATCCAGGGATTTTATAGCTGTCAACTGATTGATGCGTAGTCTAGCAGTGCCCGCTGGCTAATCCACTTTGGGACTATATTAGATTGGTTGAAAATGACTGGATTAGAATAATATTCTGCTGTAACATAAAACAATAATGAGAGAATGAGGAACTTTATGGAAAAAGTATTATTGGTGTCAATAGAAGAAACTAAGCATCAATTTCTAAGAGGTAGATCTGAGTAACATTTGCAGCACCAGAGAGAGTTGGGCTTTTTCATATGAGACTGAGAATTACATAAAAGAAAAAAAAAGACAGAAAAATGAGAAAAAATAAATAGGATATATGGTCTTGTGATTTGGTAGGAAACCAAAGACAGCATATTAAATTATGCTTGTGTGGTCAGCAGCATTTTGTAAACCTAGATGCAGGACATAAAGAGTGGTAAAACAATAACAGCTAGAAGAAGAGAAATGGAAAGTCGTAGACCTGTCAAAAGAAATACAAGTGAGCTCCTTTAAATGAGTCCTTACGGACTGAAGATATATCTTAACCCATGAGAATTCTGTGTGTGAAGTTTTTATTTAATGATTCAGGTCCAAACAACCCACCACCAAAACGCAGAATGGTGCATAAACCTGAGTGTGTTTTGACACTGTGTGTCCATCCATTTCCTTGCTCTTACCTGTGAATAAAGGTTTATTCTTAAACACTGGTTTGGAATTGAGTAAAGAAAGAGATTCTCTGTATATGTTAATGTCTAAGGAAGCTTGTTTTTATATATTTGGTTTTTAAACGTTTTGTGCTTAGTGCAACAACATACAGTGTGTCTTTTGGCAGGAGTGTGAAAATTGTTTCTGCACCAACACTATGCTCTTGTCATCCTGAATTGTTTCCTTCAAGATATGTCTACATGCCAGTATCACCATTATCTTGTTTGAATTGAGGATGATGCATTTTCTCTAAGTAATTGAGAAAGAAAAGTTCTGTCCTGCAAACCGTTTGCAAACTGAGGAATGGAATGGAATGGAATGGAATGGAATGGAATGGAATAGAATGGAATAGAATAGAATAGAATAGAATAGAATAGAATAGAATAGAATAGAATAGAATGGAATATTTTCAGTTGGAAAGGAGCCACAACAATCATCTGGTCTAACTACCTGACCATTACAGGCCTGGCCAAAAGTTAAAACATGCTATCACTGTCCAAATGCCTCTTAAGCTCTGACGGGTATAAGGCATTCATCACCTCTCTGGGAAGGGTTTTCCAGTGTCTTTGGAAATGTCAGTGCTTTTAAGGAATGACAGGTAAATCATTATTTTAGTCTCTTAGGGGGGTAGAAGTAACCACAGACATCAGACTTTCAAAAAGTTCCTGAATAAACAAAGAGTGATTCAGGGAGTATCAGGAGATCTCATAAAATACATGTGGTGTCTTTAACAAGGTAAGCCTGATCTCCTGACTTGTTTCTCCCCCTGGGAAGAAGTAGTAATTTTCCCCTGTTTCATCCATATTAGTAATTAAACAGACAACTTATGGAAGACCTCCTAGGTGAGAATATCAACAGCTTAATTGCCTGTAATGAGCAACAACTGATGCAGTCACTGGCATTCACAGATGCTTTCTGTAGAAGTGCCTTCATTACAAATTGTGCAAAAGTGACCAATACTCTGCCCTTTATGTAAAAAAGTGTTAACAGTCTTCTCAGTAATAACATCAAAACATCCATGTTGCTTTTTGCAAGCCATGAATGCAAAGGTCTAGGTCACAGGTTTAGCGTTTCCCATTTGGCAAAACTAGCTCACATATCCAAAGACCATGGAATATTTATGTAATTTGGCTTTATTATCACTTCTTTCGTATCAGCCAAATCTATTGACACCTATCTATTGCCAGTCTATTGCCACCACTATTGATATCCCTGCTGTCTTTTCTAGCACTGATTCTGGGTAGATAGTAAAGCCTGCAAAGAAGGAACTGGCAGGAAAATCCCCATCTCCTTGCTGAGGCAGGAGGCACCCTGATGGCAGTGACTCACAGTCATTCAGTAGGGCAGTGATTCAGTGCGGACTAGCACTAGGCACGTCAAATTCAGCGTCCTCAGGTTTCCTGAAGTCATGACAAACCACAGGAGCAATGATGTGCTGAAGTAATCTCTGACAAAGAATTAAAAGGCAGAAGGCACCCACTTGCCAGTTGTTTGATTTCAATGGTTGTATTATTTTACTGCATTATCAGCAGTATGACTTGACAGACTAACAGTGTAATACACTTAAAATGACTGAGCTGGAGCTGAAATGAATTGGTTTGTCAGCATCTACAAGGAAGACCATCAGAAAAGCCAGTCTGAAGGAGAGGTGACGTTCTAATTTCAAAAAGGGAGCTCAAGCCATGGAAATTGTGAAAGAAAGAGCATCTTGTGGCTTCTAGAAATACTACATTTTCTGTCAGATTACATTCTTGAACCCAGCTTTCATTTTTATTTTCAAAATGTAGTTGTTGATTTACAACAAATTCTTAGAAATACCAAGGAAATGCTGTGTTTCCTGTATATTTTTAATACAGTGATTCATTTTATGAAAGTGTTTGAGTTTGTTTGGTTCCACAATCTTTCTTTCCTTCACTACTATTCCAATTAACTCCTATTTCCTTCAGTCCTCTTCTCTTTCCTCTATCTGCTGATTCTCTTCTGCACACCATTTTTCTCTTATATCACTGTTCTTCAATTTCTGCCTTCCATTTTCTGTTCTCTTGAAGACTTTTTTTAGTCAATATGTAAGTAGAAATAATAGCCACCCTTACAGCCCTCTAAATATTTATTGTCCTAAATTGGATTCTTCCAAAACATACGCTACATATAGAAAACAGATTGCTCTGTGTTATGACATGAAGAAAAGTAAGATTTATTAACAGGGCAAGCTTTACAAGAGCTGACACAGTGCAGTTCTAAAAAAGACAGACAAGCTTTGATTTTCACATTACAAAGGAAAAGCACCCATTCAGCAATTTGGTAATTGTAAAGAAACTTCTAGGAAATTGCTTTTCTTTCTTCTTAATTGCCAGAAGTAAGGAGACACCTACAGCTGTCAGCCAAAAGAGGGGTATTTCTCCCTACGTTTATGCCTCATGATTGTGGAAGATACTGACTGTGGGCCATTGCCTTTAGAATCAACCCAAGTTGTGACTTTCTAAAAGAGGGAAAAAATATAGTGAAAAGATATGATAAAAAGACATTTATCCCAAGAGACTGTGTTTAGTCAAGGCAATAAGTAGGTTCTCACTTTATAGCTCACAGAGGCTCAGTAGGCAATTCATAACAATCAGCTGGAATTTGAAAGGTCCTACATAGCAAAGGGCAAAAGACTCTATTAGCTCTGGCATGCACACAACAAGTCCAGAACAATTCCATAAATAAAGCTTTTGATCACTTTAGAGGGAATGATTTACTCAGTATAAAATAATTTATTCAGTATAAAATTCCCCTGCATCCAAAAGACCCCATGGACACAATGTGAAGTGGCGAGGAGCATCCCCAAGAGCAATCCTGGATGTTGGAGCTATGCTCTGGATTTGAAAGGATGCTGGGGACTAATCATCTACACTCAGTAATCAGAAATTCTGTGTTGGATTATGTGAAGGTCACAGAGCTAGGCTCCAATTTGCTAACCCTCATAGGAACTTGTAGAAAAAAGTCATTGTCTGCACCCAAAGAAGAATGAAAGAATTTAATTAATAGCCTGTGGTGAAACATGTTCATCCTACAGGAACTGTTTGTATTTTCTCAAAGATTCTTCAATTCTTCACTTTTCTGAAAGCACAGGTAGGGCTGCGCAGGTACAAGCACAGTGGCACCTGTTCTTAGTTCCCCCCTTCTTTTAAAAAAGCAGAAAGGTAAATTTATTCTAGAAACCACAGAGAACTGAAGACTTGCTACAGCAAGGCCTTGGCTGAAGTCACTAAATAACTGGTTTCTGCTCCGTGCTTGACTTGTTTTACTCTCAGTGGTGGTAGGTACAGCAGGAGCCAGCACCTGCCAGCCCAGTGTCTGGCAGGATTGGTTTGGTGTGCTTCCTTAGGTGACTGTCTGCATGCTGGCAGCTTTCGGGTGTAGCGGTGCCTTTTGTCTGCATTTATATCTCATATTCAGTTCGCATTTTGTATCCCAGTTGGTTCGTTCCATGCATCCCCTTCCTATATCCCCCGATGATATGTCCCCCGTTTGTTCCTCCCTCGAGGCGTGTCCCTTGCCTTCCCCCCATCCCTGGGAGGCATGTCTGTCATCTCGGGACCCAGCCTAGCTTCTAGAAAGTCCTAGGCTGGGCGTCGAGTGATTGGCTGTGTCTCCCAGAAATCCCTCCCCTCTCCTGGGAATTGGTTCCCAGAAGTGTCTTTCATTCCTTAAGCCATCCCCTGAATCTGCCCCATTGGTCCTTCCTCATCTCCTGACCCTTTCTCCACCCCCCTTTATGAGAGCGGTCCGCGCTCTGTTCGGGGCTCTGCAGGGACGGACCTCCCAGGGTGAGGGGGCTCAGCCAGGGTCCCCAATAAACTTGCTCGGCAATCCCCTCTCAGAGTCCTCCCTTCCTTCTCGCCGTAGTCGCATGCCTGCTGGTGTGCTTAGCACAGGAGTGGATCCAAAGGAGCGAGGAAAAGAAGCCCACGGGCTCGGCGGGGTCTGTCCTCAGACTAAGCCGTACCCGTCCTGGTGCCGGCGGGGACAGGGAGCCAGGTCACCGGAGGGACAGCTCCGGGTGTAAACGCACCCCGCGACATTCGGGGAGATACTGGGTGGGGGGAGAGGCAGATG
Organism: Mystacornis crossleyi; assembly: GCA_013400655.1. Lineage (NCBI taxonomy): Eukaryota > Metazoa > Chordata > Aves > Passeriformes > Timaliidae > Mystacornis > Mystacornis crossleyi. Next base: position 7,741 of record VYZQ01046630.1, on the reverse strand, counting down.
CTATGGTGGCCACACAATGATTTAAGATAAACATAGGGTCGTAGAATGGTTTGGATTGGAAGGGACCTTTAAAGGTAACCCAGCCCAAGCCCCATAGCAAGAGTGCAGGTCTCATGCCAGAAAGGCTTAATGGGGAATCTCCTGCCCTTTTGAGCCCTTGCTCAGGAAGCCTGTGCCTGGTTTGGAAAGAATTTTTTAATGTTTTTTATAATGCGTGTAAGACATGTTAGGGCTGCATCCAAACAATCTGTGGAGAACCTTTGGCTCCAAAGGAGGTGATGAAAGAGTAGAGGCAATCAACACCACTTAAGATTTAAACCCTGGTCTCTACAGATATCTTGTACTGAGTTTAATCAGACACTGGAGTCAAGCAAAGAGTTAAATCTTAAAAATGAGTTATACACTTTTAAACATCTCATAAATTGGTTGTAACTGCACAAAATAACCACAGGGTGCATGTGAGCACCCCCACATGAAGCTGAATTGCAGCCAGATAAAATATCCTGCAGCTTTTGCTGATAATACTGATGAAAGAGAGGTTTATTTTAATAGAAAGAAAATGTAGGAAAGATTTGTAGATAAGTGACCATTCTAAGTCAGTGACCTGGGGGAGGACATGATGCAAACATCATTATTTGATGAATCATTGAAAGCTGTAAGGGGAAGAGTGGCAAACCTTTTAGGATAATTTCTAAAGTCTGGCCATTACATACACACACATACACACACTTTATATATATATGTATGTATGTGTGTTAATATATCTGATTCTGCTTTGTCATAGAACTGCAGCATAACAACATAGCTAGGTTAGTCAAACCCTGATACACAGAGACAATGATTAAAATATCCATGTAAAAGAGACAAATGTTCTGGAAAACAGATGAAGGAAGGAAAACAATGAAATGTTCTGGAAAACAATGAATGAAGAGTAAACTTCTTTGGACATATCATTATAAACTACTCACTAGGCGTCATCTTCACCTGAAAACCTTTTTAATGGAGCATTTATTTTAGATTTAAGGATCTAGAAATACTTCTAACTGCTAAGAAGGAGCCTAATGAATGGACATTTATTTCAGCACTGACTTTACCGTAGCTGTAAATAAACTGCAGACTCTTCTAGGTAAGAGCAGTAGATGGTTTTAAATGATGGCTGGTGGAAAAGACTGCAAGCTAAACAAACCAATGTTCTCATGTTTAGGTTGGCAGCATTAATATCATCAATCCTGTGCTTTCAAAAATAATGACTGGACTCTCCCTCCCCCCATTTCTATTATTAGATTTACTTTAAAAATCAGGATAATTTTAAATATTGCAATTCTAGATTTGCCTGTTTTTCTTAGAAGGCCATAGTTTCTGTGAGCAGGGAAAAAAAAAATCACATTTAGGAGTTTTTCTTGGCATCTCATGTGTATGGAACGAAATAATCCAGAGGTTCTCATTCGTCATTTAAAAACATTAAGCATTGGAAGGCATGTGATTAGCTTGTGAAATCTAGAAATAATGTACTGTCAAATGTATATAAATACAGATCATCTGTGTAATTTTTAAAAACAACATGCACAAAATTGAGAGATGATATTTTTATTCCAAACAGGAGGGTTCATATTCACACAGATTTATCTCAAAATAGTAAGCAGTATACAATAAAACAAATTAATAATTTCAATATGAATAAAGCTTGTAAAGTCCTGTATTTTTATGAAGAGATGGTTATCAAGTCCATTAATGAGTTATTCTTAGGAGAAAAAGGAATGTTTAAAGGCTTAATTACAGGATACCAAATATGACCTAAACATAGGTCTGCTATTACGGAGTTTCTTACTGGTTGCTGAAATGAGTTGAATATTTTCTTGATATGAGAGGAAAAAAAAGATACTCTTAAATCTGCACTATTTACCTTTCAGGATGTTTCCCTGATAGGAGACTGCACCAGGTAGCAAGACAGAGATAGGCACTTTGACTCTAGACCTGAGATTTCTGGGAACTGTAGTTGGGAAATCAGAAAGAAAAAAAAAAAATCTTTTTTTTTTCTTTTATAGTTTTTTTTTTTCTTTTATAGATGGTTATTTGCAATTAGTGAAATTACAAGGTTTTTGGTTTTGCAGTTAATGGAGCTACAAGATATTTGTATTTGCAGTTAGTGAAAATGCAAGATTTTTGTGTGATTACACACAGTGATGGTCTGGGGGTAATCCCAGAGGCATGTATTTCTTCTGATGACAGAAATGCATTTAAGCGTTTATCTGAGAGATTATGAACAATACTTTTGAAAGCAGTAAGATGAATTGCTAAAGGAGACTCATATGACTAAGCTGTATCACCAGTGATATACTGACAAATGAAAAAAGAGGTAAGCTCATCCATGTTGTGGTCAAGCCAGTGCGAAGTGAGTAATCTCCACACTGCTCAAATTAGAAACAAGTAAATTTTGTCTCAGTGTCTGGCAATGAAGCTGGAAGATGGATGGAGATGAAACAGGGTAAATGGAAACTTTGTGATACTTTAGAGCTCCAAATATTGATGTTTGGCTCAACTGGAAGTGAGAACCATCATCACATTTTGTTAATTAATGCTCTTTCCCCCCTGTGTTTCTCTTGTTTATTCTTACTTAGGCACCCTGTTTTCTTACAATGAAAAGTACATCTCTGGAGGGTTACCTAAGGAAGGAATCCAAAGGACCCTGCAACTCTAGACTCACAGTCTTGCTACATACAATAGGGATAAAGCCAATATCTAGTAAGGAGACAGCTGCAGTGGTGAAAAATCTACAATAGGACCGAGTACACTTTTCTCTTTGGCAATTAAAGGGAAAAGGAAAGTTTTCGGTCGTAATTCTGCTAAGAAGCAATCTTCCCTTGATAGAAGCATTGATAGGAGAGTACTATGCTTCCTATCTACAAGCTCATCCCCAAATTTGGCACTGTGGCCACTTTGGCCTTACACTGGGATGCTGCCCTGGTGACAAGCACTCAGTGGGTCTCACTGTGTCTGAACCAAGGGGAATATGTTGCTTACATCAATGAGATTTCAAGGTTTCTCCCTGTGATGCAAACTGTAATTCTTAGTTGTGTTTGAAATCTACAGTAATACAATTTCACTGGGACAGAACATCAGGCCAAACACACAGAAGAGGTAGAGCTTTAGTCTTCTCAGACTGATTATCAATTCTTATTGGTTTGCAACTCAGAAGCTAAAAAGCATTTTGCACCAGATGGAGTAAGGTTACAGTAGAGAAGATCAGTTAGGAAGAAAAGACTGCTTAACAATGTGCAGCTTCACTTGTAATATTTTCGAAGATTGCAGTGCTCAATAGGCAGGCAGAACAAAATCAGTATATCACATAAAACTATTCAGTCCCTTAGCTTTTGAAAGATGATTTTAAAGGTTAAGTGTAATCTAAACCCACCATGGTATCTTTTGTAGTCATCTTTCAAAACCATAGATAACTAAAAAGATGTTTGCCTACCTAGACATGTCTGAGAATATAATTAGAAAATAGGGATGTGCATGTAAATCACAGCAAAAATTACTTCAGAGTCCTGATTTTTTTCCTTTTTTTCATCATATGTAGTTGTAGGGCCTAGAGGCTTGCTGATTACAGATTAAACTACTAGTCTAAATTTATTTTATCTTGATTCCAGTAGAAATCTTGCTAAACTCAATATTTAGTTTGCATTCATTTGGTAGTAGGCTTCTTTAGTAGGGCTACCTTAGGTAAGTCATGGACTTGGGTTCAGTGATGATGTCTCACTGTATTATCTGAAGCATGGAATAAAAGTTGTTCACGGAACTTTGAAATCTACAGTTTCAAACCTTAAGTCTCTGAATTGCTGTACTGATTAGAAATGTGCAAATGCTCCTTTCATTAGACATTTGCGTCGTGAGGACCGAGGAGAACACTTGTTTCTGCAAGATAGAATGAAAGGGCTTGCTTCCTGAAGTACAGCCTAGAGACAGTTGCTCTGGGTGTTCCTCTAAACTCCTGCATGCAAACTCCATCTCCTCTGATCAAACTAGATGCTTTCTGAAACACCTGTAGAAGACGCTGGGAAGCATCTCACCATGCTTTATGAAGGTGAAAAGAACTTTCACAGCACAGTGGTTGAAAGCAGTCACAGAATCATAGGCCTTGTGTCTAAAAGGAACCTGGATGTTTGTAGCCTGTGGTAGGATCCTGTACTACTAAATTTCTGTAGATGATTACTTAACCTGACCTTAAATCTTGGCAATATTTGCCATTAAACTAATTTTGTCTAATTGCTGCTCAAGTCCATTTATCATAAGTACAATAATTTCTCACCTTGCTGTCTTTGCAATGTGTTGTTGCACAGTTGAAGACTATTACATTCTCCCTGCTCAGTTCACGTTTCTGTAAAATAAAGCAACACAACCTTTCCTCATGGATCATGTATTTCATTGTTGTAGTGAATCATCTTCCTGTTGTTCACCTCTGGGTCATCTCTAGTTAATCTATGTTTGTACTTACTGAAGTTCACTGCTCAGAAGACAATTTCATACATGACTCTGTACTTCCTACTGCTGCAGAATAGCAGAACATGCTATGTTCATTCCCATACAACATGCCTAGTTATTAATAGTATTTCTCTTTTTTTGCAACCATGTTAGTGCTGACTCACATTCCTTTTTAACTGTCCAACCTTCTTCTGCAGAGAACTTTTCAAAGTAATACAGTCAATGAAGTAAGAAGTCAGTTCATGAAGAACAGAAGAAGGAATATAAAATTATATTAAGCCCACTGCAACATAGCCAGTTAAAACTACATTTATTAAGGGAGGAGTTTGCAAGAAAGTCTGTTGATTCCATTTCATGCTGTGATCCCAGACATGTGTACCCTACCTGTGCTTGAACAGTGCCTCTCAGCTTGGAGGAAACAAGTAAACAGAAATTTTCAAACCAGCATTTACCTGTAAATATGAAATACATGAAGCAACTGAGCATGGACAACTGTGTTACTTATTAATCTAATTAGGGGTCTGCTAAACTGGTGGAGGCTTAACAGGCTTGGGAATTACAGGAAGACGGGTAGCTTGAGAAAGTGGAACATATTCCAGTAATGAGATGTAAAAGAGAGGAAAGAAAAAGAGGGAGAGAAACAGGGAAGGAACTGAGATGAAAGCCAGTGGTAATCAAAGATGAGACCAGATGTTGTTTTGTGTAATACCAAGTGAGAGAAGAACTAAGAGAGCAGTGGACAGGTCAGTTACTATGTAAAACCAGATTCAAACCTGGACTTTGGTGCAGGTTTTATTGCCATTGATTGGTGCTGTGCTAGACACCATGCCAGATGCACATGCCAAAAGCATAATCTCTTATCAGATGAGTTTGGTACCCTTCTGCTGAATCACAGCTCAAAGACCAGATGATTGAGAATGCATTTCAGCATGAGAAGCTCACTGAAGGACATCCCAAATCTGAAAAAAGCTCTGGCATCAGAGAGTGGGTTTGGTAGTCTCTCAGAAAGACAGGACATCTTAGACCTAGGAAGCAGGTGGATAAATGAAATAGGGTGATTTATGGAAAGACTTCATGGTTGAAGGCCTGGTAACATATGTAAAAAACATTAAAGACTAGTAGTAAGTGCATATACTTAACATGTACATTTGTTAAGAACATGCGTAAATTGTGTGTAAGATCTTGCCTATCTTTATGTGCTTCTTTTTTAAAAATTTTTCTTCTGTTAGTTCTTTTCTTCTCTTTCTTTTTTAACACCATATGCGCTGGGTGTTTCCCCTAAGGAGTATCTTTGTGTAATTGTTTTATTAGTGATATATGGGGCCTTCATCTACAGCTGGTGGAGCAACAGTGCCAGAGAGTGGCTGGCTGGGATAAATGCAGCTGGATTTGCCTTGCAGTTAAGCCTTTGGGACTTAAAACAAGCAGACACAGAATCATAGAATATCCTGGGCTGGAAGGGAACCACAAGGATCATCAAAGTCCAGCTCCTTGTCCAGTGGTTGGACTGAGCAGTACAGAAAGAAGAGAAAGTGGCCTGTACATAAAGTGGCCTGTCACAGAGAAATTATCTCTGTTGTTGTCTGCATTCCCCAGAAATTTCACAGGATTTACTCTGATTTTGAACACTACACTTGGAAAGATGCTAGGGAAGATAATGTGAGCTGTAACCATCAGTTCCTTTCCCCTTTGGTCCTGCTTGCTCATACTTCCATTTACAGAGCTATACAGGCTGCAAGCTGTTCTCACACTGTGGGGATCGCTCCTCCTGCTTGGGCAGAGTTTCCTGTTCATGAAACCCTTTAAGCCCCAGGTCAGACAAACAGCCCTGTGTCCCTTGTGGCACAGCCTGGAATAAATGGGACCCATACCTGGGCCAGTGAATCTCATTCCCATCATCTTCATTTTTTTAAGAGATGCACAACTAAGTTACCCTTGAATACCTACTCCTGCTAGTTACCTCCTGTTGANTTCTTATCCTCAGCCTAATTTTTCAGGAATAGTCAAACTGATATTTGAAGAGAAGAAAATGTATTCTTTTCCCCCAATCCAGGATCTTCAAATCAATTAGTTGAAGGTAACAGTGGAGTAAGGGTCAAAAATACAGAAAATGTTTGCCCTCTAAGTGATGCTACAATCTAGTCTAGTTTCTGTTGTTGAAACTTCTTGGGTTTGCATGAAGAATACTCATTAGTTCACAGAAGCACGTGGGATGTGCTAGCCTGATGGTGAGTCACTGAGGAGACAGAGGCAATATGAGATGCATTCCCACTTCCATGGGGTTTGTGAGAAAAGAGGCAAACAGGAACGAGGGGTCTGTAGAGGAGACCTGTAACAACTAATAGTTGTGATGCTGAGCCCCTCACTTCTAATCTCCATGGCTGGTGAATGCACATGGCCTCACACGCGGGGGAGGCAGCCTGCCGCTCCACGCCGGTTCCGGACCCACGCCCGGATTTGTGGGACAGGGAGGTACTACAGGGGCAGCTCCCGGGTGCTGCACTCCTATAGCCAGAGGCCGCGGGGAGGGCTGTCTGCACCTCCTGGCAGCGCCGGGGTTCCTGAGCACATCCCACCCCGGCAGGACCGGGCCGCCCGCACCTTCCGCTCCCCGGGCCCCGCAGCGCCCCGGCCCCGGCCCCGCCGCGCCGCCGCAGGGTGGCGCTGTGACCCCGCGGGACAGGCCAGGGCCGCCCGACTCCGGGACCACGCCAACTCCGCGGGGCCGGGGCAGCTCTCCGGACAGAGCTCCGGGACACATCCCGGGGCACATCCCCGGGGCAGCTCTCCGGACAGAGGTTCGGACACATCCCCGGGGCAGCTCTCCGGACGGAGCTCTGGGGCACATCCCCGGGGCACATCCTCGGGGCAGCTCTCCGGGCAGAGCTCCGGGGCACATCCCCACGGTACCCACCCGCTGCCGCCGTTCGGGCCCGCCGCCGCCCCCGGCATCGCCCAGCCCTACCACTCGCCTCGTCCCGCCCCGGTCGCAGGGAAGATCTTTGCGTAGCCCGCTCCTCCCGCCGCCGCATCCCCGCGGCTCTCGTGAAGGCAAGAAGTTTCGTCTCCAAAGAGTTTCAAAAACCGTAAAAAAGATTCACAGATGGTGGGTGGTGGTGGGGCTGCGTCGTCAATGACCTTTTGGTGTTGGTCGAAGAGTTTGGGAGGCAGCTGTGGGTAACGTTACGAGTCTGTCGGAGACAGGGTTCTGCAAAAGGGAAACATAGAATCACACAGAGTCACGGAATATTCTGAGTTGGAG
>VYZQ01046628.1:3628-30464 GCA_013400655.1 Mystacornis crossleyi | reverse complement strand
ATTGACTCCGAATTAACCTTGATTTAAATTCTTAATCCTAACTACTTTATAAATTTAAAAAAATGAATCACACTTGTAAAGTATATATAATATACCCTTGATAATACTTGTAAGTCATCTGTTCCTCTGGCTCCTGTTCATCCCTCCCTCTTCTCTGTAAGTGTAATTAATAATTAACACCTTGCAGCTCAGACCTCCAGCTGCCTCCCTGAAAAGATTATACCACAGCAGTGTTAGAAAATGTGGAAAAACTCCATTTCTATTAAAATTATTTTTCATTGAAAAACAGTTCTAATGTTTAACCTGAGAAACATCACTGTAATGTAGACAATAGTGCTAAGGAATGTTTCACTAAAAAGAAAATAACAGGTAGCATATTTTCTCAACACAAAAAGAACAGAGGACCTCTGTGACTTTTTTTACCTTTTTAACAATGTAACTGTTATAAATTGATTATAAATTACTTCAGGATTTTTTAATTAATGTTCTCATAATATAACATGTAACAGTGTGAAAGAACAGAGGCCAGGGGAGGCATGCATTTAACTTAGGCCAAATATTAAAATCAGAACTGAAAGACACATCTGATCAGCATGAATAACCAAACAATTATGCCTGAGTCTTGGAAATGCTTTTCACGTTCATATACTTAATAATGAAAAGTATTTATAAACTATAAATGCTTAGCAGCTTTATAAGTCAGCATTCTACACTGTGACAAACAGTTTTGCCAACATCACAGATAATTTGGCCCACTTTGTACTTTTCCTGAATGTCTCAAATTTCAAGCATCTAAACCACAGAACTAGAGAAACTCTGCCACCCTATAAACTGGCAGCAAACAACAGGAATCCATCACATCTCCAGTTATAACAACAGTGTCAGGAACAGAGGCTGGGTGCAGCTAGGTTAGCCAAAACCCAGCCAGCAGAACTGCAGTTGTTATATGAAGCAATCTTGCTGGGCCTTGACCTCAGGTGATGAAGTGTAGAGCAGAAGGAAAATTTCTGCCCAATTGTCTGGGTGTCATCAAAGAAAAGATGTACTCATTTGATCTACTGTTGTCTATTGCAACTTTAATCAATGGGCAAGAAAAGGGAATTTTGTAAAGACAATATTATTTATATGTATGAAGTGTGGTAAAGGTTACTAAAGAGTATACTTTCTGTGAAATGTTATATTTAGCTATAGATTCTGCAGTCATTTACTATTCAGTAGTCATCTGGTATTTCAGCATCATTCAAAGCAAAAGGTTAAGGTTACTCATAATCTAAGTTTGCTTTCCTTGACCTTTGGGAAATTGGATTCTTCTTATACAAGAAGCATTTCTGCAGTGTCCAGTGAATCACCAGACAAGCTCATATTTTATGAGGTTTTGGGCTTTTTTTTTGGGTGTGTTCACTTTTGCAGTTCAACATTTTTTTGAGCTTTACACGTGGTCTGTCTTCAGAACACTTTCATATCCTCAAGCAGATGGAGGACAGCTGCAAAGGAGAGTAATGCCACCACTTCACAGGATGTCTCTCACTGGAAACTTCAAGAGGAAGAAATGGGACAATGCTGTACCAATAAAGTAAATTCCCATTTTTTCTCTGTTTATTCCTCCATCCTTTGATCCACTCCCTGAAAGCACCATCCCAAGTTTCTTAGATAAAAGTATTCCATTTTCTAAATTTTCCACTCTACTGAAACTTCCCAATATAAGTAGAAAACTTCACCAAAGATGGAATAAAAGATTCTTTCCCTCCCTTCCAAGGCTAAATACAAACTGATACTGATTCATGTCATGCCAAAGTCAACCAATGATGCACTGATCCCCTGAGCTACAAAACACTAACTCTTTCCTATGCCATTATGAGGCAGAACACCTGGCAGGACAACTGTACTAAACTCGTGGATCTTAGAACACTCAGAAAAGTTAACTTTAAATAAAATTCCTTAATGTCATAACAGTAGAGCTATGCTCATTACCCAGGCTGAAAGCAACACAGCAGGAATACAGGCTTTAGATTACTCTGCTGTTAACTTTGACAGCAAAGAGCTGCTTGTCTTGCTTAGTATAAACCAAAAATACTCAGTGTAGGCCATCAAAAGATAAAAATGCAGCAGTGCCTTTGAATTATTTTTCTATAGAGATTCTAGGAACTAGCAGCTGCTCTGTAACTGAATGGCGCATTGCACATACTTTGGTGCAGTTCTGCTTCAATAAAGCAGCATCTGAGAAGCCTGTGTAAGGGCGTAAACAAACTTTAGCAGAGGCCACTGCATTTTGGCAGAGAACTACAAAACCTGTTTTTGCATGAACGTCTCAAATTCTTTCAAGAAAAAGCATAGTTAAAGCATAAGAAGGACATTGAGAATCCTTAAGATACAGTCAAAGGAAAACAGAGGCTGCTTTTTCAGAAATTTTTCCTTGTTGTCTATCCCAAGTGTTTTCAAAATAAAAAGTATGGACGACCACACTGCATGGTCAACAAAAGAGGAGAAAAGTCTAAACCCTGTATTATAGATTCCTTTTTTCTTCCACTGTGGTCATAAGCATACCAAGTTCTGGCCAAAGCCTCAGGAAGCTTCCATATTTAAGATTGGAAAAATGATTCAGTGTTTCTTTTTTTCCCTGTATACTATAAAATCAGCGTGGATGCCATTCATTCAAACAACACAAATGAAACCAGAAGAAACATACATGTAATGAATTCTTCCTTATCGAGGGAGACTCTTCACTTTCCATTCTTTCTTGGTGTTGCAACAAAATTTTAAGTTGGTTAACTAGGAAGAGATAAAAACCATTATAACCGATAAATAATTACTTTTTCACTGAAATTAGTATAATTTCTTAAAACGTTTAAACCATTTGCTTTCCGAGTAATCTTACCTGCGTGACTGTGCTGTGGTTCCTGACTGGCTGCATTCCCACAGTCATCACTATCCCTGTCCGCACTGTCACTGCCCTCATCCACAGCGGACTGGTCAAATCCAATGCCAGCCTCACCTTTTGCCAAGGCATGTTTCAGCTGAGAGATGCTTTCACTGGCACGTTCTAAAAAAACAACCCAACCACATCATTAGTCACAATAAACAACATACAAGAAAGTATTTACTAGCTGATATTTTTAATGGGAAAAAACATGAGAGAACTACAAGCATTCAGCATGTGTCTAGCTTGACTACTTGACCTAAACTCAGACATGGGAAGCAATTATCTAATGCAAACAGCCAAAACAACTACTATATTTGCAAAATATTTACTAAATACTAACTCTTCAGAGAGGAGCTATAAATAGCATCTTAGCCCCTCAGTAGCACTCTGCAGCAGCACAATAATAATATACTTGACCCTAAAATATTTCCTAGGATACAAAAGTTCCATACTTTTCAATGAACCTAAAGCTCATGCTACATTTTGTACAATATGCAGGACTAGAAACCAAGAATAATATTTTCGCATTTTAGCGATGCCACCACATATTACAAAGCAATGTATCACACACTGAAACAAATACCTGAGTAAATGAAGACATAGCTCAGCAAACCAAGCCAACATAAAACAGTTATTTAATAAATACCAATGATTTCTGAACAAGTGTGAAAAATAAATAACAACACACACCATTCTAGAAAAAAACCCAACAAACAAAACAGAAGCCTCTATCCAGATGAATATAAATATTTTCAAGAACTGACTTACTGACAGATGATACAGTAAAGGTCTTATCTGAAGTTCAGTATATTTTTTCCCTGTATTCCTTTTTCAATTTTTTAGTTTGATTCAGATGACTTCACAAAAAATCATAAACACCAATCACAAATACCATATCACTCTGATAAAGCCGCATTATTTCCAACATGTCAAGAAAGAAGTTTGAGAGATTTTCAGCTAAGAGATGACAACTGAATTGGAAATCACAAAATATGGGCTTGGTTTTAGACAAGGACACATCTAGTTTGCACCACTGAACCTCAGACAACTCACTTATTACTTCTTTATTTCAACTGCCAGTGCAGCTGGGAGATGGTTATTTCATTTTCTCCCCATTATGCAATGTATAGACTACCCAGAGAAGACAGAGTAGTAACCTGAGAGGTACAGCCTCGTGCAATGTTGAACAAAGCAGGATCTCCACGTTCTGCTGTAACGCCGAGCGAACCCGGAAAACGGCCCGTACGTCAGTCACAGAGCATCAGTCACAAGGGGTGAGACAGTCCTCCAACACCCTCCACAGACACTTCACCAGAGTACAGGGACACTTGTTTATGCTTCTCCTCAGTAATGTCACAGTCATTTGTGACTATCAGTCACAACTCCTCCCAATCAGAAAAGTTTCATTAATAGCTAATAATTTTAATTTAAAACAAAACCCCACACTCTCAAAACCTCACGACTTTCAGAAACAGGAAATTACAGCCATTTTCTTAATTTAGCCCTGAATTCTTTGGGGGGCTACTCTTGCCTAAGACTATCACACGTGAAACATTTAGGTATAAATGCTCACAGAACAGCAACTTCACTCTTGTGAGCCAAGCTTACAAGGAAACATCTTTTATTGGAGTAACTGCTAAAATTAGAAAAATGCTAGCATTTCCAATACACATCCTTCATTAATTCTGACATGGTTGTAATTTCTAAATTGATATGATGCTTACACAACCTAAAATATGTCCTGTCACTGGCAAAAAACCCTTCAAATAATAATCACAGTTAAGCATTTGCTAGGTAGAATTCAGAAGACATGCCTCAGAGTATAGGTTGCTGTAAAAATGTTAATAGCTCTTTTCTTCCAAATAGAAAGGTAAATAGCAGTTCAAGTCAGAAAACAAAAGCTAGGTAAGTATTTCTGCCTTCACTTTATCTGTTTCTTCAAGTTCACTTCATCTTGACTGAAGCTCAGAAACTGATCTTTTTCCCCACTGTAATGGTTTTCACCATTTTTCCAGTCTTCTCTACTTCGTTGTAACTTACCAACAGCTTATAAAATATAAATAACCCCCTAAAAAGCATTATTTTAAAGAATATGTTCTCAGTCCAGTATGCCAACTGTCCTTCTCCTTTTAGCAGTGCTAATTTTTAATAACAGCCTGACCCATTTCTGACCTATTAATCTTCTCTCAGCACTTCTTTTTAAAGCCCAGTCATCTTAGAGCTCACATCACCATTTCTGGTTACTCCACCCTTTAATGGATTTAATATAAAAGAAGACATAAAAAGTATATTTTAAACAGCTGTAATTTAGTAAAACAAACCCGAATACAATTCACAAGGCAATGACTCAAAAAAGAAGGGCTTAGGTCAAATATTTCACTTTTGGCATACTTGGGCTCTTCATCCTTTCTTGAGCATTCCAGGATGCTATGAGGGCGGAAGAGCTAATTGAGAAATGGCAGAAGTATCTCCCTGTTGCAATGGCTAAGATATTTAGTGAACTATGTTGCAACCATTTGTTGCCAAGAAGTGTTCTATGTCATTTAAGTTATTATGTGGTGTGTCATCTGATAGCAATAAAGTTCCTTCATTTCCCCATTCCCTGTAGGTGTCTGCTCAGAGAACCCCGAAATATCAATATTTGCTCCATAGCCAAGGGACAAACAACAAAGCAAACCAAACCATAACCAACCAAGCCCATATATATTGGTTTTCCCAGAACTACTCTCTCTTTGTAGTATTACAGCTTCTGAACTCCAAGCTGCTACTCTATCCACAGAGATAACATAGATCTTACACTGTGTCCTCTTTTCCCACAAACATACAGTAGTGAAACACATTAAAACCATTATCAATGGCACACTGATGCCTATTTTTTTTGATTATGCCTTCATGCCGCTGAAATAATGTCACCACATCGTTCAAGGTGTCATCAAGTATTTGCTTTAATTTCTTAAAAGCTTGCCTATTTCCAAATTACCAATGTTGCTGCCATAGGCAAACCACTCATCACTGGGAAACTGGGAATTAGGAGGTCCCAGTGGTGTGGCTTTACATTCACCAGATGCAAAACAGCCAAAATTTACTTCACTAAGAGTTGAACTGGATGCCTAAAAGGGAATAAGTACATTATAGCATTTTTCCAAAGTAAGGAATTTAATTTTGGGCATTTAGATAAAAGACAATGCACCAATGAGAAGAAAGATTATTTTTGTTGTTTCTGCCAATGTAAATATATTCTTTTTAAATATGAAAGAAAGTGAAAAAACCCCCACTGTTTAAAAGTAAAGGATAAAAGGATGCAAAATCTTTGCTTAAAGACAACATGATCAATTTTTTAATTAATTCAGAAGCAATTAATTTTTAACTGCTTCCACGTTCAATCTTTTTTGGTTAAGCTACTCCTGTAACAGTACATTTTATAGAAACATGGCCTCANAAGAAAGATTATTTTTGTTGTTTCTGCCAATGTAAATATATTCTTTTTAAATATGAAAGAAAGTGAAAAAACCCCCACTGTTTAAAAGTAAAGGATAAAAGGATGCAAAATCTTTGCTTAAAGACAACATGATCAATTTTTTAATTAATTCAGAAGCAATTAATTTTTAACTGCTTCCACGTTCAATCTTTTTTGGTTAAGCTACTCCTGTAACAGTACATTTTATAGAAACATGGCCTCAGTGAAAACATACTGCAAAACCTGCTCACATGCAGCACTATGATTTGCATATCAAAATCAATCAGCATCTTTCTTTTCTATGTCTTAACAAGACTCTACAAATAAAATCCAAACGTGTTCCTGTTCTATGATAAAACATCACTGAAGTGCTATTTCCTATTGGAACAGCTGAGGATATAAATGAAATGGGACTCATGTGGACTGAAGCTTCACAAAATAAAACTTACTTATTATTAAGCTCTTTGGTTTTCAGTGTTTATGAGATCTGAGATGATTAAGAAAAATGACAAGCTAGCAGCCAAACGTGAGGGATCAAACTCAATACATAAAAAAAGCAACTGCTCCACAAAAATGCTGCCAAGTCACCAACTATCATGTGTAAATCCCAGACAGCACTTGCCACAAGGTACAGGCAGACAACTTTTCTAACACTTCAGCAAAACACAGCTGACCAAACATCAAAAAGACAGAAATACATTAGTGCTTATTATTTCATGGACAGAAGCAACGAGTGATGCTAATCCAGGGTCAAGACCATACTATTCCAGAGATATTTCTATCCCTTATTTCATCAAAACTTGAATGCAAGTCTGGACTAGACTGAGTCCACTCAAGCATAATACTTTAGACAAAAACAATTGAGCCATGACTGAAACATGAATTAATGTTCAAAAGGCACATGACATATATTCTACATGATGAATAAATACACTTCAATGCCCTGAAAGAAGCATTGATAACTACAGTTATTTTCTGTACTCATTGTAACTATAAAACCTAAGTAGTACTCCCTGAAAATACAGTATAGGTATCCCTTTTTCCAGATAAGTATCTTTGTACAAATATAAATGGTAGATTTCTTTTTTTAATATGGGAATGTCAATAATACTGCTGAACAATTTTTTTTTTACATTGGAGACACATTAAAGATCCATTCAACTTGCCAAAAGAAAAAAACATAGAAACTAGAGTCAGGAGACTCAGAAGCAAAATACAACATGAAAAAGGTAGCTGTATTTCCAAAGTAGTCATCAGCTTTGAGGGAAACATAACAAAAAGAAAAAGGTCAGTGTAAGAACAATTTGCCATTGAAGTCAAACCAGAAAAAAAATCCCAGAAGGCATCGAACTGGGTTAGCATTGCCTAAACAAGAGATGTTTTTTCAGGCACAGCACAGAACTTTTGGGGGGGCGCTCCTTTAAAGCTCCTTTGGTGCTTAAAAGCACCAAAGCTACCTCATTCATGGGCTTGGAAATGCCATAGAAAATACTCTGGGAGCAAAAGAACCAATCATCCAAAACAACAGAATTGCCTGAAAGACATGGCAAATAACTCCAGCTGGTGGAAGCACTAAGCAACATAAATTGAAGAAAAAAAATGGCAACTCTATGAAAAAGTTGTCCTAAGTCTGTCACCCAAAGCTAACAGTCCAGTTCTAACAACGTCTAAAAGAACATGAAGTTGGCTGTAAGTTCAAAAAACAGCATCACTTTCTAATATCTCATGGTTCCCAATCAGCAAGCAGCATTAGAAAGTAAGAGAAGGAATTACAATGACTCTTTAGGTGTTAAAAAAACCCAAACCAAACCACTGTAGAATTTTTGTGAAACAGTAACTGACAAAACAGACAATTAGACAAGTTAGTGAAAACAGAAAGAATATGTCCATTTAAAAAAAAACTTTCTTGTCCAAAATTAGACCAACATTTGCATCTATTGACAGCTAAAAATCTAAAAAATTATATCATATTAACTCTTCTAGGATAGCATTTCAGTCAAGTAACTGCTGACAAATACTGAAACTGAGAATTTGGTTAAAAGGTTTTTTTGCGTTTAGCACATCTTGGAACTTACTTTACTTCCCATTCTGACATGCAGCTATTCTTCTTTGTTGGCTGCCAAACACAGGTATGCTCCCATGGAAGTAACACGTTCTATGGCAGTTCTGAGATTAAAAGTACTGTATCTATCAGTACCTGTGCTGCCAGGATTTTACATGCAGCGATGAGCAACACCAGGCTGCTCATTAGTCAGGCCTCAAAAGTTCCCAAAATGTGTGAAACGCTCACCTGTTCCAAAATAACGAATCCTTTTGATTTTGGCTTCTTGGTCTTTATTGTTGTGTTGTATGAGAAACAGGTAGTTTTCAGCACAACTTCTACCAAGTTATCATTTTTAAAAGCACAGGGTTCTCTGGAGCTGCAGCAGTCATTGTCACGAGTTCCTAAAGCAGCCCTTTCTGCAGAGCATAAAGCACTTGCCTAAGGTGGAGAAACCCTCATATGTGAAAGCCTCCAAGCATTGCCCAATTCCTTTTGACAGATTCTCCACCCTTAAAAGAACATCTTATGTTCAGAAGAATACCTAGAAACAACTGCCAAATAAAAATTAAAAGCCTAAGCAAAAAACCATTTAGAATGTAATTCTTAGCTTCTTCAGTGTCACAGCTAACTTGTAATGATGGAAACTGGGCCACATACTCATTTTTCCTAAGATGGCTTTGACTTCCCGTCTCTCCTGCTTTATTTTTGGAACCACATAAAACAGCCACAAAAATGAAACTTTATTTGTAGAAGTCTTATATTTTCATCTGTTTCTCTAAGAGTTTGCATCTCTGTTCTCTGAAATTATGTAGGACACTGCACTCAGCAATGCAGTGGAATACAGAATGTAATTTCCACAATTTGCTAGGGCAGACTTGAGGCAGACAAGATGTCTGTATCAGGCTCAGTACCTATAAAGGATGGTTTGCCCCTCCTTTGCTCCTGCTCATATACTGTCTCAGGTCCAACAGTGAGCCTGTGCTCTTTACTCTAGAGGCAGAAAATTCAACATAATAAATAAGCTAATAGTTCTCTGTTCAAGGAACCAGAAATATGCTAGAAACAAAGGAGTGGGCTCTAAATAGTCTTCTCAATTTACTGCTGTTAGGAGCAAAGGGGAAAGTCACAGGAAGGCATCACGCTCTGCTCTTGGCAGTGGTGTAGGTAGAAGGCCCACTGGACATTCACATTATGCCTGTCAATTTTCAGTTATTAATGTGAATACAGCAGCACACCACTGATTCTCCTTTGCAAAATATCTCTACTCCCTTGAGAATAACTTTTTATTAGAAATATTATTATCTACTTAAGTTTTTAAGGTTCATTTGAAATGGTCTTAATTTTGTGAAAGTTTACACAGTAACCTAATAACCCCAACTGTACAAATACCACCCTCTTAACTCAGTCCTACACGCAGCATTACAGACTTTCATTATACAAGGTCAGGAAAAGCTTCATTATAGAACTTTTGTTATTTTATCAAAGCCTCTCTGTTGGGCTCTAAGACCACTTAGGTCTTAATCAGGTTTCTTTGGTCCAGCTTTCTGCCCTCTGGCCACCAGACTCAGTTTACTGAACACTCAGGTTCCCTGTCTTCTGAGGGATTTCCCTTTGCGACAAAGGACACTGCACTGAAATAATCAGTTACTCTTTCAGAACTTACCCACCCTTCCATCAAACTGAGAAAGGCTGTAAAGTGATTCCTCTGGTGTCCAGTGTGGGTGGTGAAAACCTGTTGTCATGACCTCAACCTGCGTCCAGATAATGTCAAGCATTACAGGCAGGTTAAGAATGCTTTATTTCAAAAACATCAAATAATGCCCAAAGCAAGTCACCTAAAATTGCAGAACCCAGATGACAGGAATTATCTCAATGGGGAGGAAAATCTCAAGCTGTATAACTGTATATGAGAAAGAGGTAAAGCATTAGATTTGACAACTTTGAGAGCAATGATGACCTGTTTGTCCTACAGTGAATTCCTAACACTGGAAGTAATGATGTGAAAAATGCTGTACAGCTCAAAGAGGTAAAAATTGTACATCACTGAGAAATAAAGAGGTTCTTTGAGAAATATAATGGAACTTAGGTTATATCACCCTGTACTGGGGCTATGTTTGTGCATCACCATATTGATTTCTACTGAGAGGCACCCCTGAATGTATGAAATCAAAACCACCTTGGCATTGCATGAAAAGAAAATTCTTCTTTCCAATGGGAAGGGCTCATCAGAAATTCAGGTTCTGAAATTATTTAACAAATAGAATGGATTCAGTGTAAGGGAATCCAGATGGAAAAAGAGGAAATGAAAATAAATTGTGTGAAGAGAATATATGCATCCAATGTATCCACTAGATATGCTCAGCTCTAATAGTCTTACACACAGTTAAACAGCCCTGATATTTGTCATCCTAACTGTTCTGCAACAATGTTAACTGCAAGTGTCAAGTAGCATTACCATGCCCACTTCATCTACAGGAAAAGTAAATAAAAATTATTCCTCAAAGTTCTATCTTCTGGGACAAAAGAAATCTATCGCCAATGTAAAGAACTGATGCTCTTTTGAGAAAGAAATATAAAATACTTGCTGAGAATCAAGTATCAAGTAGGTCTTTGAAAGTATTTCCATTGTTTTATTCTGTCCTTTTTTGTTTTTTGNCGGGGCGGGGGCAGCCGGGCGCGGCGGAGCCCGCCAGCACACCCGGGCGGCGGCTGGAGCGGCCCGCCCTCACCCCGCGCCGCTGCCGCTCACCTCGGAGGCGCCTCTGGTACCGCTCCAGGGACTCCTCCAGGGCGCGCTCCCCGCGGGGCGCCCGCATCAGGACGCCGCTGGCTCCCGGGGAGCAGCCGGCGCTGTCCCCCGACACCGGGGGCACCCCGCGGCGAGGCTCGGGAGACAGTAGTTCTACCCGTTCGGCCTTCCCGCGTCGGGCTCTCGGAGGAGCCTCCTGCGGGACTCCCTCCGGCTCCTGATCGCCGGCCGTTGCCGCCGGCCGCCGCAGCCGAGCCAAGCAACGGGGGGAGACCGTCGCGCCTCCCGATGGCGGGAATGCCGCCACCAGGACTACAAATCCCGGCATGCAGCGCGTTGTGGGAGGCGGAGCCCCCGCCCACCGTCCCCGCCCGGCAGCGGGGGGAGGGTGGTCGCCGCAACCCGTCTCCCCTTTGTTGTGGATCGCAGCCGCAGTCGCGCCTGCGCACAGCACAGCCCGTCCGCCTACGCCCTCGGGCCGGCAGCGGGCTCAGCGCCGGTCCCGTCACGGCCGGGGCGGACAGAAGCGGGAAGTGCCGTTTACCTCCCGCCATCGCCCGCGCGGGGAGCGCCCGCAGCCCGGGGAGCGCTATTGTCTGCGGGCGGCGCAGGCGCAGCGAGGCGCCGCCGCCGCTCGGCCCCGGCGCGTGCGCAGTGCGGCGCAGTGCGCGGTGCCGTTAGCCG
Organism: Mystacornis crossleyi; assembly: GCA_013400655.1. NCBI lineage: Eukaryota > Metazoa > Chordata > Aves > Passeriformes > Timaliidae > Mystacornis > Mystacornis crossleyi. The sequence goes on along the minus strand of VYZQ01046628.1, from coordinate 18,610 downwards.
CCGCTATGTGCCGGGAATAACGCCGGGGCCGTTGCCAGAGGGACACCGAGCGCTCCGCCCTCACTCCCGCATCCCGCCGGATGCCGGCTCGCTGAGCACCCGCTAGCGACGGCCCCTCCCCGGCGCGGCGAGCCTCTTCGGAGGGGTGAGTGAAGATGATGCTACCGCCGCCGCCCTGGGCTGCGGGTCGGGCGGGAGCCGTGGCGGGGAGAGGGGCCGCAGTCGCGCCGTGCGTCCTCCCGGTGCCTATTGTGTCAGGAGGTGCCCGCCCGCCGGCACCCGGGCGGGCTGCGGCCGGCGGAGGGGGAGGCAGCACGGTCTGGGCACAGCCCCCTCCCCCGTCACCGCCGGGCCCGTAAGTTGCTCCGCACCCCCGCCTTCCTTTCCCCTCGTCAGCGCCGGGGGATCGCCGGTGCCAGGAGGCATCGCCTCAGGCGGACCGCGGATGGCATCCCACGTCTGGCGTTCGGTGCTGCTGGATCACGCTGCCCGCGTCTCCCTGCCCCTTTCCGCCCGCGAGGCGCCCCCGGCACACCCACCCATCCACCCAAGCCCGGGGTTGCGCAGCCTCCCCTCCCGCGGGCGGATTTCCGCGGTTCCAGCNAAAAGTAAATAAAAATTATTCCTCAAAGTTCTATCTTCTGGGACAAAAGAAATCTATCGCCAATGTAAAGAACTGATGCTCTTTTGAGAAAGAAATATAAAATACTTGCTAAGAATCAAGTATCAAGTAGCTTTTTGAAAGTATTTCCATTGTTTTATTCTGTCCTCTTTTTTGTTTTTTGGCAACGTTGTTTCCTATGACACAGGAAACATCACAACAGGCCATGTGGGGGTGCTATGCTCAGAACACAACTTTTCGCACCAAAGGCTCACATACCCACAAACTGTTTACTGACTTTCTTCAGAATTCAGACATTACCTTGCCAGTCAGTGACAATCCGAAGGCCGATAAAGCCCAGGTGTCACGGCTGACAGATTCAGGTACTCTCTGTCAGGCTATATACCACGCTTCTTGGACTAAGTGGCAGGTATGAAAACACTCGATGACATGGGAAATAACCACTCTCATTAGAATCCATTTGCACCCTTATCTTTACCACGACTAGAATCCGATGCTTCAAGGATGGCCAAAACCGCACCCGAAGCAGCAGCGGTCCCGCCCGAACCGAGCTGCGGTGAGGCGAGCGCGTGTCACAGCAAGATCGGCGCCGGCGATCGGGTGTGGGGAGAACCAGGCGCAACCTCCCTGCTGCCGCCAGCGGCGCCGGGAGCCGCGCGCCTGTCCCAGCCCGGCCGNCGCGGGGAGCGCCCGCAGCCCGGGGAGCGCTATTGTCTGCGGGCGGCGCAGGCGCAGCGAGGCGCCGCCGCCGCTCGGCCCCGGCGCGTGCGCAGTGCGGCGCAGTGCGCGGTGCCGTTAGCCGCCGCTATGTGCCGGGAATAACGCCGGGGCCGTTGCCAGAGGGACACCGAGCGCTCCGCCCTCACTCCCGCATCCCGCCGGATGCCGGCTCGCTGAGCACCCGCTAGCGACGGCCCCTCCCCGGCGCGGCGAGCCTCTTCGGAGGGGTGAGTGAAGATGATGCTACCGCCGCCACCCTGGGCTGCGGGTCGGGCGGGAGCCGTGGCGGGGAGAGGGGCCGCAGTCGCGCCGTGCGTCCTCCCGGTGCCTATTGTGTCAGGAGGTGCCCGCCCGCCGGCACCCGGGCGGGCTGCGGCCGGCGGAGGGGGAGGCAGCACGGTCTGGGCACAGCCCCCTCCCCCGTCACCGCCGGGCCCGTAAGTTGCTCCGCACCCCCGCCTTCCTTTCCCCTCGTCAGCGCCGGGGGATCGCCGGTGCCAGGAGGCATCGCCTCAGGCGGACCGCGGATGGCATCCCACGTCTGGCGTTCGGTGCTGCTGGATCACGCTGCCCGCGTCTCCCTGCCCCTTTCCGCCCGCGGGGCGCCCCCGGCACACCCACCCATCCACCCAAGCCCGGCGTTGCGCAGCCTCCCCTCCCGCGGGCGGATTTCCGCGGTTCCAGCGGAGACGTTTCCAGAGATTGAAAATTTTTTTTTTTTGGGGTTGCCCTCTTTCACTGACTACCCCGGGGCTGGAGGCGGCGTGTTTCTCCTGATTTAAAAATCAGTGACGCCCTTCGTCTGGGATGCGGCGTTTCCCCCCCGTCTCCTTAAAATAATGTCTTCTATGAAAGGGTGATGGAGAAAATCTGCGGGTTTCGCCTTTTCTTGTATTGCGTATTTCCACCCGACGAGTCAGGTCCCCTGCTTCCGAAAATATCCTCCCGAAGGCGTGAGCTTTTCCTCTTTCGAGGCGCTTCCCGAGAAAAACATGGAATCAGGGTTTTTGTCCCCGGTGGCGAGGAGCAGCCCGGGCCCACTTTGTGTGCCCGCCGTGGGGACGAACGGGTTACTGCGCTAACAAAAACCCGATGGCGATTTTCGAGCAGAAAGCGGCGTCGCAGCAGAGGAAGCGGGCGGGAGGGGCGGGGCGGGGGCGCTCCGCGGGCCCCCCTGCGCCCCGCAGCCGCCGGGCAGCGGGGCCGTGCGAGCCGGGAGCGGCGGCGGGACCCGGGCGGGCATGGCGTGCGCTGCCTGCCGGCGTTTGCGGCCGTGTTTTGAGCGCTTTTTTAACATAAGCCGACAATTAGCCCATCAATGCTCACGGCTTGATGGAAAAAAATGAGATGTAGATGCTATGCTGATGAGTTGCAGATGCGTAAGGATTGCCTTCTTGTGACAAGAGATTAGATAGCATCCACTGATCTGCACTTGGAGGAAATTATTTTCTTCCCTGTGGAAGCAAAGGTACTCATAAAATATTTAAGTATTTTGAAAGAATAAAGCCTGTTCTAGTGCTGCGATGATCATCTTTTCTCCTTTGGAATGCCATTCAAGGCATTGTGACAGCGTACTTGGCCCTGGGCTTGCGTCTGTAAAATGATATGTGGGACGGGACAGTTTTTGTAAACTGAACGGATACATGATTAAATATGCTCTGATTTCCTATGATTAATTTCCTCTGGGAATTACTTTATGTCCAGATGCTGAGAAGTCTGTCTTGCTGAACTCTGCTGATATGGAAACTCCTCAACTTTAAATTTTATTTAGCGGACTAAAAGTTAAACATAAACACTGCAAAGAATCTCTCTTCACTCGTTGATTATGACTTTTTTAATACTTTGTCACCTTCATGTAAGTGTTCTGTTCTTATTGGCTTTTTTTTTTTTTTCCCTTTGTCTGATGGAGGTCAGGAAGGCTGGCTGAATAGAGAGAGTAGTGTACCTGGGGATATAAAGAATTTTGTCAAAATCTCAGGAATCTAGAAGTTATTTGTAATGGATCAGATAAAAATGCTTTCTTCAATTCTTTTGAAGAGAAACTTTCTGACTTACAAGTTGTTACCAAACTTTGGCGTGACAGTGCGTTGTTTGGGGAGTGGTTTTCACGTATGGCTATTTCCCATATCTAATCTGATTTCTGAAGAAAACAGTGGGTTCTTCCTAGACTGTGTTTCATCTGCTGTAATGGACTTGACAAGCAAAATTTCTTCAAAATTCTGGTGATAATATACAAGCCAGAAAAGATCCAGGTTATGAAAATGAACTGGAAAAGTCAATGTTTGGTTGTAGGTGAGAGCTTGGAAGCTTCCTCAAATGCCTTGAATGAAACCAAAGGAATGAGGAGTTGCAGAAATTGATTTTGCAGTACTATTTCCAGTTCTTGCAATTGCAGGGAGAAGGTATTCAATGTATATCGATACCATAGTATCTCCTTGAGTCTCCTAACAGGACAGTTTCCATGTTAGCACTGCTTTTCTTAGCTTTGCAGGCAGAATGGAACTGAGATACAGCAGATTGTTTTTACTTCAGCTGGAAAGCAATGAAAAACTGTGAAATTCTGGTTTTACTTTGGAAAATTCTGAACTGGGGAGTCTGATATGGAATACATGCAGATAGGAGGTTTTCTACAAGTAAATTCTGTCAGCTTCTAGCACTTGTGAGATTGTAAAAGGACACAATAGCACTTCCCCCTCTTTGAAGGACATGCTACATAATGAAGTAAAAATTGATTCTGTTGTGACAAAGAGACTGCAGTTTGAGAAAAGGAAGTTGTTTGTGACTGAGGGATGGAGCTTCAACTCTGCTAGCTGGGAGCTGGGGTTAGATACGTGTGTCTCCTCTAAGGCGCACATCTTCACTGCGCTAATAGAGCCCGTGGGGGCCTTTCGTTGTCTGTTAGGTTTATGATGCTCTTACCGAACGCCTGCACGTCTTCCGTTCTAGTATTGATCCTTGCGTAGCCACACATTTTCAAGGGACTGGTCTACTGACAGTAGCTTCCTTCAGTATGCAATGCTGATGTTTCCCTGGATCACAGTCCAGCTGGGGCGTTGAATGGGGCAGGTGTCATGGGGAAAAGTAGTATGTGATCAGGTGACTTTAACTGTAACCTAATGCATGCAAATAAGGGTGGGAAGAGAGTTGTTTAAATGATTTCATGTATGTCTGTTGTACAGTTATACACGCATAAAAATATTAAAAAATACTAAAATAAATTGCAAATTCCTAGTTCTGTCTTGTAGTTCAGTTTCTCTGACTCTACCGCCAAAAAGCTGGGAGGTTGTTTTTACTCTACAGGTGCATTTGTAGGTAGAATGATCTCTTTAGTTAAAATTCTGTTTGACCTTCAAAAATTCCGTATGTTTTAAATTAGTATGTATCATTTTTTATCATATATTATGTCAAAACTAACTCGTCTTAGAGGTTTCAGATAAAAGCCACAATTATGTTTTGGTAGATTTTTGACGTAATTAGATTGCAGATTGGGAGACCTGTGTTTGGGAATGTACTCAGTGCTGCATTGCTGAAATTGAAGTGTCTCCTGCCGGCTCTTAGATTGTGGGTGAGAAATAAGGGAGTGGGTGGATATTAAAGAGGCTGACTAGTTGTTCTTGTATCTTAGTGCCTCTGCCTGGAGTATTCCCAGTTACTCCCTCTTCTTTGGGTTTGGTACAGCATGGTTGCACTGCTTTGTTGCCATGACTCTGGTAGTTTTCGAAGTACATGAGAAGTTAATTCACTCCACTAACCCAGGAGAACACTATTTCTTTTCTTTTTGTTTTGCTCTTTTTTTTTTTCCTTCCTCCCTTGGATTAGCAAATTGAATTATCTTATTGTGTGGCCAGATGAGTGCCAGAGCAAGTACACAGAACGGGGACAGCAGTGTCAAGCCAGGAAGAGGGGAATACTCATTTTTCCAGTAGCAAAGATACATTTAATCTACTTTACTGTCCTATATGGCTGTCCCCTGCACCACTGCAGGCTACTGTGGTCAGAGAGGAGGTGGGTTACATATAAATACAAGAAAACAAAAAATTAAGGTAGTGGGTTTGTTCTGTTAGTCTTTATTTGAGGTCCTTGATATGTAAAATGTCCACGGCTACAGACTGAACATTCACTGGAAGAAAAAAATATTTCTCTGGAAAGTAAACGTGAAAGGAGGGAGGACAAGTAGTTCTGTTAAGCATTGTGGCCTTTGTGCTAGGATAAGCAGAATTTTTGTTCTAGGCTAATGGTGGTATCTTCTCCTTTATGGAATTTAAGGATGTAAATTTTCAAGTATTTCCATAGTTTTATCTCTCCTATTTACTAGTTTTGCAGTGTGTGGGTTTTTTGAATTGTAGGAAGGTGCTAGTAAGTAGGGGTTTAGAGAAATGGTGGGTTTTTAATTTTGAAACAGAGATTAAAGCATAGTTTTTCTTTTTATTCCCTGAATAGAATGTGATAAATTTTTCACATGTGAGCCCAGCAAATCTGCCAGCTTTGTTTCTCCTTCTCTTTTTCTCCTCTGAGAAACTGTTACTGAAAAACCAGACTTTTCCTTAGCTAGGTGCTTTTCAGAGCTTCAGCATCATCCACTGGTGGGTCTAGTGGGCTGATTTAGGTGCCACAACTGCATCCCTCTTACTGTCTAGCTTCCCTGGTTGGTTCTGCTGCTTTTATTGCAAGGTTTGGTGTTCTTGTAATAGGGTCCTCTGTTTTCTTGTTTCCATTCTTTTGAACTAAAATGTTTTATATTCTGATCTAGTCAGTGAAACTTAAGAGGGTATTGTCCTTGACAAATAGCTGAGTCTTCTGATGTCTGTGTGGTTCATTTTCCAGATCTCATTTTGTACTTCACTCCAAATAAAATTCTGGTTTTGCTTATTTTGTTTCTTTCCAGGAAGAACTGCAATTATTGAGCTTTTCAGAGACAAAATAACAGAAGCTGTGCTGCTCCCTGGCATTTCCAAGATGTTTCTTTGTGCATGGGGTATTTAGTTAGTCTTCAGCTGTGGTATATGAAAAACTTGTAATCAATCCATTAGCAAGTCATTATGGTCTGAAAGTAGTAATACACTCAATGCATTAAATCAGATGTACTTGCAACTTCTCCCTCAAAATTACATGCCCAAATAATTTTGTTGATGATCTTTCTATTCATTTGCAAATATTTGGCGATCTAAATATGCATTCTATTCTGTGTTCAAAACCAAAGCCTTTTCAGTTGTCTTATTTGTCTTCTTGAAGTGGATTGCGTTTCAGAATTAGGAAGAAAAATGCAGGAAGTTAGAGTCTCATGATACCTTTTCAGTTTTCTCATGAACATACATTTTTCCTGCTTATATTAATCATACCTTCTCTCCTTTCCACCCTGTGACCTAGCTGATTATTTAGTCCTGTAGAACTGTATCATCACAGGAATCTTGATGTCAGGAATTATTCTACTTACCTTCACAATTTAATTTAGTAAACAGAAAACACTTAAAGGGTAATATTGTAGTTTTACTTCTTTTTTTTTTTTCCTTTGGAATTTTCCTAAAAATGGCCACATAGAGGGGCCTCTGTTCTGATTTATACTCAGTATCTTTTCTCCAAGAATAGGTATAACCTGGTGCCAAGGCAGAGTTGAAAAAGGTGCAAGCAATATTTGGTTGTTTCTGCTGAGGCACTGCTAGCCACCCATCTATTTTCTGCTTCAAACTTTTGAGTCAGCTGTAGTTTCTGTTAAGGATTATTCCTTTCACTTGATCTTCATTTGTTCAACTGAGTCTTGAAAAGGCAATTCAATAAAAATGGCCTAATTTTTTATTCATGTTCAGCTGTAGATCAGCTTAATTAAATAATTAAAATATTGGTTTTTTACATTTTTTTAATTGCGAGAAAGCTGTCCCAGTTTTGTGAGATTAATGATGATTACTCTTCTGGTTATCCATCTCCTCTTTCTTTAAATGGTCATGTTTTCTTTTTATTGTACTTGGTTTCCAGAGAGGATAGTCAGGTAAAATGAGGGTGAAACCCATGTAGGAGTGACTTTTTGAGTTGATTAACCAGTCAAAAACACAGCTTGAATTTTAGCTTTAAGCTGACTGTGAAACAGGCTATTACCAATATTTTTTAATTTTAAGCAGAAATTATTCAGGAAGCCTTTGAGGAACCACTGAAAAATCAGAACTTGTTGTTTAGCTTTTGCATTAGCAGAGAGTTTTGAAGAATGATGGCAACTTGTTGACATAAGAATTATGGAACCTGTATATTTTTTTCATGGTGCAGATAATATTGCCCACAGTGGTCATTTTGTGTTTGTTTTACTATTACAGTTCTTGTTGATGAACAGAATAAATGGTCTTTTTCAAAGCCTGTTTTTCTTCTAAATGTTGCTCAGTCATCATGCTCTCATAGCCATTTAAACATCATGCTGATTATTTTATTGGGCCAGATTGGTGATAATTGGGTAGAGCCTTTATTTTGATGAAGTCATTGTAGACTTGAATTTTTAACAGCCTTAGTGAAATTAATTAGTTCTAAGTATGCCATAATTTCTGTCTCTTTGTTTAAATAAATGTCTTTAGTTCCAACTATTGGCATTTTGAACACAAATTCTGTAGCATTTTTTAAATTAATCAAATCTTAGTTAATCAGCTTTTAAATTCACCTTGTGATCTCTTTTTAGACAAGCTCCAGTCCTAATATATTACAAGGAATCCTATGCCTAACTCTTTGTTTCTGAGTGTTCTTCTGAGAGGTGCAATTGCATGCCCACTATCAGTCCTACAGATACATATTACGTGGCATATCAGAAAAAGGTGTGAACACATCAGGGTCTCAAATGAAGAGTGGAAGCATATGGGTGTTTTTCATCTGAAAACAGATTTCTGATGTAGAGAATTGTCTCCAGTTGTTTTATGGGGAGCTGCAGTGAGGCTTCTGATGAACGTGCTTTTTTTTTTCTTTTTCCTTCTTCTTCTGTAGATAGTACTGTATGGCTTTGTTCTTTTCAGTTTTTGTCCTAGTTGGAGAACAGTAAGAAAGATAATGTTGCTGGTACAGAACTAGAATTAGTGAAAAGGAATAGCTGGATATAGTCAGCAGAAGTATTATGAAAAAGAATAAATATTTGAAAGAAAAACCCTACCTTAAACCAAAACAAAACTAGATAAAAGAACACCAAGAATGAGCAATGGAAAAATACATTCACACAAAAAATTACCAGGTTGAACTTAAGCTTGGACATAGATTAAATCAATCACTTGAAGGCCCAGATATGTCACAAACTTTTAAAAATTCTTTTTTAAGTTTGGCAGTAACAATATTTGAAATAAAGTAGCCATTGCGGAAAATGTGTCATTGTTTCCATAACCATAGTTTGCCACTTTGTGCTGAGTCTTTATACCCTGTTTGTTTTGTTGGCTCTTTTTCTCATTCTGAATTTTATTTTTGGCTTCCTCGAGCACGGGTAAGTTTCTGTCTGCCCTAGGTCTTAGTGCAGTCAATGGATCTTCAAGTGCTGCAGATGACTTCTGCATATGGCAGGATCTGTTTTTACACAACAATACAAAGCCCAATATAATTCCGTTGTGAATGCGAATCAAACCACTACAATTATATTCTTTAGCTTGCTGTAGGAAGTTTATTGCTTTTCGTTAACCAATATTGTCTTTTTCTATTTTCCTGAAATGAATATTACTTTTGCCAGTATTTGCAACTTCTAGATGACATGTAATTTTCTTAAAAACTGGATGTGTATTTTTTCTACCATCCCTTAAACAAACACACCTTGCTTTTCTCCGTTTTTGTGGCCTGATAGCATTTTCTTTAGCACACTTTATCGGCATCTTCAGCTGTCAAAGTTAAACATGTTAGGTGTTGCATTGTTGAAGCTGCAAATAGCAAACTTCCCCCTTGGGGCAGACTGATGCTCCAGGGTCTGGTTGGTATTGAACTCTTGGAGGATTATCATTGCACATGGATTGTTTCAAAATGCTGCCTGGTTACTTGCTTTGAGGAGGTCACTGTTTGTAACAGAACTAGGAAATAATTTATGCAACAATCACCTTTCAGTACCTGCACATAGTTGAAGTGCTTTAAAGGTTTGTTTTTTTTTTTTTTTTCTTCATCGTGGCTTGAGTTCTAGTTTGTTAAGAAGTGGGAAGTTTCTTTCTGCCAGAGTTTCTGATGTTGCTTTTGGTCTCAAATTTCACCTACCTCATTTATGTACCCCACACAATAACCATTTTAAGTTGGTTTGGTTAATATGACTGGGCATTTACTTAAATGTCTAACAAGATGAATTCCTTTTGATGTTGTCTGGACAGCCTATAGCATATAGTAAAGTCTTTTGAAATGTGGCAGTAAAAATAAAGGGTGAACCACCAAGACATGAGAGGGAACCAGGAAGTCATGAGTCATTCCTTGTCCAGTTGAGGCAAATGGAACCCTTTCATTTCATAAAAAAATACGAATATCATCAAACATACTACTATTTTTTTAGTATAGTTAATGAAATTACTTTGAACGGCACTCTGGGACAAGAGTTTAGTTTTAAGAGATTAAGATCCTTGAGTTCTTGGATTTTGTGAGTCTTTGCCTTGATGCAGTTTCATTCCAAAACCGAGAAAAGCATTATGCATTGCTATTTTTATCTATTGTGGTTTTTGAGGGACAATGTCATTGACCTTCAAAAAATTTATTCAATAATATCCATGTATTGCTTTATTTATATAGGTATTTCCATAGGAATTCTTACTTTCTTTCTCTTCACTATACTTATTCACATTAGGGTCACTGATCTAAAACAGATTTAGAAGACCGACTGCATTAGTGTATCATGAGGTGAGAGACTGAAGATTTGATCATTGGGTGTGTTATAAAACATGGTTAAGCAAGTGAAAAAAGAATAAAATTACACAATGAAAAATTTTACAAAGTATATAGTTTTAATCGGTAATGGATAAATACAAAAACCTAATTTATATTGAAATAGTATTTGTGGTGAAGCACTGGAACAGGTTGCCTAGGGAAGTGGTGGATGCCCCATCCCTGGAGGTGTTCAAGACCAGGCTGGGTGGGGCCCTGAGCAACCTGCTCCAGTGGAAGGTGCCCCTGCCCACAGCAGGGAGGTTGGAACTCCATGATCTTTGAGATCCCTTCCAACCCAAGCCATTCTGTGATTCTGCATTAATAGTCCTTACAGTTCCTATAGATTTGTCTAAATATAGGAAGTCCTGTGAGGCTTAGAGGGATTTGGTATAATTGCCTTGTGTTCTTGTAGCAGCCTAAGCAGAGCTTGCTACTGGCTGTCCTGGTCCTGCCCTGTTCTTCCCTTTTCTCCCAGGCCCAGCTGCACAGCCTGACCCCTTTTGCTTTGGTCCTACGTTGGTGTGTAGCTTCTGGGAACCATTCATTTGTTCATGGGAGTGGAGAGGAGCACAGCAGCTATTCTGTTGCTAGCTGAACATTGAAACAGCCCAGCTCAGCTGCACAGGCACGTGAGTCCTGCAGCCAAGGCAAAGGGAAGAGTCGGGACTTTGTGGCTGAGGCGGGGCAAGAGGGTTGGGATCTTGACAGTGGAGAAACTGGCTTGAGTTAATGTGGAACTGCAGCTTCTTTAGTTTAGCATTTATATGGTGAGGCTTAGGACTGCTCATTCGCCTGTCCATTGAATACTCAACACTAGGGTTGAAAATAAGTCAATACAGTGAAGTTCTGGACGTGCAAACAACTTATGACAGGGTAATCTCTGTATTAGTGGTGTAAATATTAATTTTGCGTAGTGACTCCTACTCTGTGGTAGATGCAGGAACCACAAGGTACTTCACACAGAGTAGGCTACTTGAGAATTGCTGCAATACAAGTGTGTATGAGGAGCTGCTAGTAAGGAAGAGGTGCCGCACTATAAATTTCACATCCCATACTGCTCCTATATTTACATTTAAATTTAATTACTCTAACTTCCCCATTTCAGCTAGTAAAACTTAGGCACAGGCTGCTTCGCTCTCATAAATTCTGGATACACTGGCATTTTACCAAATATTAAAAGCTGTGCAGAATCTGAAAATAAAATGTGTTTTCTTTCTCTCTAACCACACCCGCAAAAATACCTGAAAAGCACTTTGAACTTGAGGTTAAAATTTGAATAAAAATCAGTCTTTGGAGCTCTGTTGGTCATAGAGTTTTTTTAACTACTTAGAATGAAAATGCAAATAAGAAAGAATAATGTTTTTGTCATGATTATTCAATATTCTTTTATTTTTCAGCTGCCTTTCTGTCTGCGAAAGATTGCAGGTTGATAGTTACTGGTATATTCTAGACCAGCTGTTTTCTAACTGTATAGTTCAACTTCTATGGATGTATTGGTGGACACAGTTGGACCAGTATTAATGAAACATCTCTTTAGTCTATTATGGTGCTTGTGTGTTTATCTTGCAGTGCCATGAGAATGCACTCATTTTATTAAAAATGCTTGTGTGCCTGGATGGGGTGGCCCTTAACCTGTTCATCTTTGAGGACCAAATACAGAGAACGTTTGTATTTTCCCCTCCTTCCCTCTAGCTTGCAATAGTACGTGGCTTGTGCATTCGAGGCTAAAGGGAAAAAAAACCCACTTCTGAAATTTTGGCAGTGTTGGGAAAGTGCTTTGCCTTTGATTTGAAGTAAAGCAATCCTATTAAGATAAAACAGAGAGAAAAACATAGGCAGGAGAAAAAGTAATGTCTGATTTCTTAGGGATGTGTCCTGTATCCCAAAATGTACTGAAATTCTACATGCACATGAGCTCACTCTTCTTCTGTGGGGAAAATAACTTGTTCTGTTCCCCACAATGTTCTGTGGGGAAAATAATTTGAGTGGCAAATGCCCTGCAAAGGCAGTGAGAGCACAAAGGCGCCATGTGAGCAGAGGTCAGCCAGCAGGCTGTAAGGAGCTGGGAATTGTCAAACTTTCAGCACAATGTTTCTAGTAGGACAATGAACTTGTTCTTTTGAACTTGTTCTGCTCAGCTCTCCATTTTCCTGAAACTTTTAGGAGCTCTGTATCTCTGAAATCTCCATCTCTCTAAAGCTTGCTGTTGGAAGGAGTGATCAGTGGAAACAAAATGTTTGCTTAAACCGTATTTCCTCAGGTAACTAAAAATGGTTTCAGTAAGAGTTTTAATTGCTAACTGTGTGGTAGAAAGAGAATACATTTAAAAAAAACCCTGATGGACAGGAACTTCCACCTGAACATGAACTTCTTTACTGTACAGGTACTGCACACTGGAACAGATTGCCTGGAGAGGTTATGGATTCTCCATCACTGGAGGTACTCAAGAACTGTCTAGACACAGTCCTGTGCCTTGTGCTCTAGAATGACCCTGCTTGAGCAGGGAGGTTCGACCAGATGACCCACTCTGAGCCCTCCCAACCTTACCCTGAGATTCTATGAAACATAGGATAATTTAAAGAATACAGGATGTGAATTGTTCCAGCTTTTAAAAATGGAACTCATAATGATCTGTCTTAATCAACTTCTTATGCATTTGTTCATATTTAGTTCCATCTTAAAGTGTTGTAAAATATTTTTGGTAAACCAGAAGATTATTCCTCTCTTGCAGCAGCATGGTCAGTGTTGCTTAACATAGCTTTTTATGCAGCTGAGCTTAACTGAGTTTGAAGTCTAATCCTTTTGTTGGAGACATAAAATGAGTAACTTCTATTGTAACTGTGGGTAGTTCTTAAAGTAATCAAAATCCAAGCCTTCAAACTTGTTCACTAAAGTACAAGCAAAAAGCATGACTTGATCCCTTTTTGTGGATGGGGTTACAGTACCACATCCTCTTGTTTGGTTTGGTGCCTGGAGAAGTATGTGTCGTTTGGAGTTCTTCCCATTTAGCCTTCCCTTTCACATCTTTTGCCTTTTTTTTTCTTAAGGCAACAAAATTATTCAACTTACAGTGGAAAATCTGTATAGATTTCCTCCCATAAAATGATTTGAGTTCCAGATTTCTCTCTATTGAAAGACACACTTGCATTCATTTAATAGCCTTTAAAAATATTTGTAGTATGATACTAATAAAAGCATTTTCCAGTGGTCTCCAAGTATTCTGAAATTAATCAGATTTTCACTGTAGCATTCTGCAAAATATATGCTAATGTACCGAATCAAGTTTAAATCCCCAGTCATTCTTAAACCACCTTATCAAGTCCACATGAAATTGTCTGCTTACTTAGCAGTGAGGACTTCTGATTGTGATTTAGTTGAGGGGTTGAATCTACCTGCTCAAACAAGTTCTTGCATAAAAATGTTGAGCTGTATATTCACTCTGTGTTAATTCTGAAAATTTATTTTGATAATTCACTTGTAGCTGTTTAATCACATTTAGTAAATAAGAGAGTAAAAGAAATAGAATTAAGACTCACCATGTTAGTAGCTGTATTCCTGTTTGTTGGCTGCATATAAGAAAGGAGTGAGTAGGCACCACAAGCAGATGTGGAATAGCTTCTCTGCAGGGAAGCCATTTACTAGGTACTAATTACAGACTGATTTAAAATCTTTACAATAAGTAGAATTGATCATTAAAACCACGGGTATTCTTAGCATTTGTGCAAATGTCTTACCCTGCTTTCTGTCTTGTAAATTCCTAATACTGTCATTTTGACAGCTGTTTGCGTATGATCATACACTGGGAAAGTGTTGGTTACATTTGGTACCTTTCAGTTTCATTTCATGGGAAGGGAAGAGATAGGAGGACACAAACAAAAAAAATGCCATACTCCAAACTGCAAGATTAAATTTCTTTTGAACTGTTTGGCTTCTGATTAAAGAACCAAACAAATAATTAAAATGTAAGGCATTTTAAGCCTTATTCTACCCTGTTTTTATATGAATCTCCAGGAAGAGGACTTCCCATCAGGAAAGAATCTAAAAATCAAGTCCAATGTTTTTGTCTGATACTGAAAAATGCTGAAAAAATTCTGATCTTTACTTCAAAGCTACCATGCTAATTTTTAAATAATTTTTATTTTAAGCTTTTCCTGATGTTAATTACTTTGTAGCTCAACATAATTATGGTACAGAATAATTTGTTATGCTTTGTGCATGCACACATGCTCTGCCTCTCTTCAGACAGTGAAGATTGCCTAGAGGAAACATCTCTTACAACTTTAAGGCAGAAGTTGGAGCTTTTGCTTGCTTTGTAAAATAAGTTCATCCAACTTTTTTTTTTTTTTTTTTCTTCTTTTTTCATGTAGGGCTTGTGTTACTGATCTTGGAACAAACAACTCTGTGTATTTCCAAGAAAAATACATCTGTAGCTGTTGAGGGTAATTGTAAAAAGCGCCAGAGCATTCCATAAGGGAGAGGAGAATGTATCAAATATTTTGTGTGCAACAAGATAAATGTTTTTCATGTTACAGTGGAGATGTAGCAAAGAATAATACTTGAACACTTTTTTGAAATTATGTATCTGTAATACCATGAATGGATGTGGAGATCAGTAACACTGGTATCAAATAATTGTCCTCCATCGCTTCCACTCTCTTGTTCTGTGTACTCATGCATTGTGTCAAGAAGTAAAATGGAATTGAAACGAGAAAGGTAGATGTTAAAACTGCTTCAATACATGCTTTTCCTTGGAAAGTAAGCTTACCTTCATACACATGAAATAAATAATTCCTTGAATG
>VYZQ01046627.1:2864-14459 GCA_013400655.1 Mystacornis crossleyi | reverse complement strand
CATGCAGTTGTCTGAATTTTCTCTGACTGCCTGATATGTTTTCTTCGCTGGCAAGAACAAAACCACTGTAGAGAGCACAGTCTTAAAGCGTCATATACACACAGCTGTTAAAGCTTGAAGAAAAGACATTTCCGTGTTTTCTTTGGAAATCTTTTGGCAAGTGGTGGGGAGCAGTCAAAGACTGTTCCTGTACTCCTCTTATTTTGTTGCTTAGTCTAGCTTCCAAACTTCCCTCCAACACATGCAAATAAGATCCTTTCTCATAAACCCAGGCTATCACACACCTAACACGTAAAGTAATTGTTAGGAGATTAAAAATATTGTACATTCTCTGTAATTAAAGTTCCAAACTTATTTGAAGACAATTCCCTGGTATGCTATCATGTATCATATGGAGGATTCCTGCATCTACATGAGATGGGGAACGGGCAGAGAAGCAGAATTCCAAAGAAATCCATTGAAATAATTAAGCTTTAAATTATTTTAAAATTTTCATTTTCTCACTTTCTGCTCCACCTGTGAACATCCTGAGAAACTTCCAGGACTTGGAAGAGTACTGAGTAATTTCTTCCTTCCCATTTGCCTTCCCTCCCTATGATTTAATAGCCCTGTCATTCTCTATTGCCATACAGAGCAAAACACTGTTTCTTCTAAAGTGGTAGACCACAAGGATTAGTAAATCTAAGATGCTATTAGGAAATATTTACCTGCAGAAGAATGTTTTCCTTAACAGCCGCCTCCACTGATATAATGGTATAACACCTCCACCACTGATATAATGATATAACACCTCCACCAGGTTTTTCTAGTGTTTCAGTGTTTTCCTGCAATTAGCACTGTCTAGTATGTTTGTCCCACGTATCATCTCACAGTAAAAAAACCCATCACCTCTTACATTTTGTTTCAAAAAAATGTTCCATGAAGCAATATGAGAAAAGCATAAGCAAAACTGATTTTGTTGCATCCAATTTAATTACTGATACCCTAAAAATTTCTATTCTTGGATGGTGGTTTTTTGTGCTATGTGTGTGAATAAATGAGGCTCGTAATATACACATTTATATTAACAGGAAAGAATGGTACTAAAATAAATTAATGGGGTGATACTTGTAGATTGTCGTGGTTTCTTTGTTAGATTTTACAGGTTTAAAAACTGTTCTTATTTATAGGCAGCTCTTGATAGCCTTTAGTCTGCTTTCAATTTGTTTCTACATATCAAATTGAACAAATATTTTACATCAACGAGTGTCCTGATCTGGCTTTGAAGATTGCAAGGAGAGAAATCTAACCACTACATGAATACTTAAAACTGAGAAAACTTTCATACAGCTTTTATTTATGAAAGAATGAATCCAGTATTGTAAGAAATAATAACATTTTGATATTACATGTGATTCTATTAGTATGTATCAAGAATTGTTTTTCTCTTCTAAATGTAGGCACATATACTAAAAAGACATTCTTTCTTCCCTTCTTGTTGAATTCTTTCTGTCTCGATGGGAGTCCTCAACATTGTTTCATTTGTTTATTCTTTAGTATCATTCCAGCCTATAGAGTCCAGATTATTATCACCTTCTTGATGGATATGTGATGAAGGTTTAATGGGTCTTCCTTGGGACCCTGTTAAATTTGCTTCTTTGCTGTCGTGGGAAGCTCAAGGATTCAGCTTTTTCTCTCTGGCTACACTTTCAGCCCTTGGCAGATGTGAAAGATCATAATCTTGGACTGAGTACAGCTTTGTCAGATGGCAGGACAAAATTCTGCTATGAAGGGTATGGGTGAACTCCAGGAAGATGCTAATGTGAAACACAAAAGCTTCATAGGTATATAAAAAGTGATGCTGCTTCTAATGTGTGAGAGTTGTTCCATTTTTCCAGCCTTCTGCAAGCGTGTTATAAAATACTCATCCAAAAATGTCTTCTTGCTACAAACGTCTGTGTTTGGGTGTCTACTCCCAGCTGCTGAACCTTGACTATATTTGTGTATGTTTAAACAGATTTAAAGTACCTGAAGATGTTTATCAGCAGAATAATAAGGGTAAGACTTCTTTAGGAAGGCTTTTTGTTGTAGGTGGCAAATTTCTAAGTAATATCAAGAAATGTGTTAGGTAGAAGAATAAACTGGAGGGCAGTTTTCAAAAAGTTAGCATCTTAGTTCTAGGTGCAGTTTGTCTGAGATTGATGTGTTAACAGTTGTGCCCGTTTAAGCCTAATTTCGGACAACTCCTGCCAACGGAGTCAATTACTCCAAATTGTGAATGGATTACATTTAAACGCTCTCTTCAGTATTCTCCATTTTACTTAATGCTTTATTCAAAAATTCACGGAAGCATTTTCCTGTTAGATACAGCTGGCCAATTCTCTGGGAACAACATTTTGAATATTATCCTTCGTTCTGGGGCCATCTGGACAGACTTCTCATATCAGAAAAACCCATACCAATTTGTCAGGTGCTGGACATCAAGTCGTTGCTCAAATTTTATCAGCAACCCATCTGATTAAATTACCCAACAATTAATTCATTTGCTATAGCTGGGTTAGAATGGAAAATATGTTGGCAGACTGTTTATACTTTACCTTCTTTTTTAAAGGTTGATTGAGAATATTTTATTGCTTTCCTCAAACTCACACATGTAGATTTCTTAAATGGAAAAGAGGATTAAAATTAAAGTTCTCATCAATACTTCAGCCTTCGGTCGACACAGTGTTATTAATTTACTAGCAATAAGTTTCTTACATTCTATAAAATATAGAAATTAATATAATTTTCATTCTTCTTGACTGGAAAACACCTTCTTCTTGTACATGAAAAATGTATTAAGGCAGTAGATGTTTAATCATGTGATATAGCAATTAGGTTATCTTTCCAGAGGAAAGTTTGAAGAAATGATTTCTTAAAAAACACAGCTTGAGAGTTCAGAAATGAACAATATTTTTTGACTCTCCTAAAACTTTGTGCAATATTTATTCAGCCCTACTATGCATGTGCATTAGAATGCTTTTTTTTTGGTAATTTTGTACTATGTTTTCCACAGGATGCTGCATTGTATCTCTATACCTTTTCATTAAATCAGCAGCAGCTAATTAAGATTTCATATTCTCCTGTTTCCCTAGTATGTTTTACTAGAAGTTTTTCAAACCTGTCCTTAAATATAGTATTGTCAGCATTTATTGGAACCGGACTTTGTAAACATCAACATCTTTGTTTTCCACAGCACTTCTGGGAAGCTTGATTTGAAATAATTATTCCCATTTCATAGAGGAGTAACCAAAGATTGGTGCTAAAGTTACAAGGGTTTGGGTAGTTTATCCGAGCAGTTTATGACTAAATATTTTACATTTGTTCTGCACTGCATTTAGAGCAAAACTCCTGTTAACTTCAGCTGTAGCTGTGGGTGTTCCAGAAGGCACTGTGAATTCCTCCTGCCAACTGGAGCCCTTTGTCTGCAAGTGGGCCCTGAACAAGACAGAAAAGCAGTAAAGAAAGATGTGGTGTAAGTGAGATACCACAGACCACACAGGTGTATGAAGATGAGAGGGTAAAATTCGGTTCCACAGGACATTTCCAGAACCGTGAAGCAATTTCTTCCCTTTTTCTTTCCTTTTCTCATCAATCTGTTGTCTTATTTGCAACATTTTCTAGGCATTGCGGTAAATAAAGCCATTTGTCTGAGCAGGTACACCCAGGGTATCTTGTAAGGCATTCATGATAGGGATTTCATGACAAGGTGTTATGTGATGATGTAATTAAAATTTATTACTGTTGGGGGTTGAGGAGGTTTTCTTTTTTGTGTGTGTGTGTGTGTTCTTTTCTTCTCCTCTCAAAGGAATTTTTCCCCATGTTAAGGAACGATTGCTGAGTACTTAAGAGAAANAAGTAAAGACCTGTTATTCCTATTTCTCATATATTTGCCTGAAAGCCCCTCATTTTCAAAATTATAATAGTTCGGGAGGAAGGGGGTTACATTTTTCCATTCCAGGGTGGGAGGGGGACTCCTGCCTTCCTTAGTAGACACCTGTCCAAACCAGGACAATTACATAATGCAAATATAACTGGGGTTTAATTTTTATTTTACATCTTGTCTACATTAAACACTTTTTAGCTTGAGATTTGACTTTGAGGTGTTGGTAAGGTCTTTTTAATAGATATTTTAGTGTGTAATACCCTGATTATCATGTTATTAAAGAACAGTACACCCAAACCCAGTCATAGCACCACAATGATAATGTTTCTTACTCCTGTCTTTTTCACTGCTGAGCTTCAGAAGGTGCTTTGAGGAAACAGTTTGGGTTCTTTATAGGCTGTAACATCAGCTTTGCACAGGGTTACAGCACTGCTGCTCCTGTTTCTCTATGAATAAAATCCATAAATAACGCAAGAGTAAAAAATCCCTGATACTTGCCAGTATGTGCAGATTCACAACCTCAAATACAGAGAGATTTTGTGTGTGTACATGTATAAACAATTAACAAGTTTTTTTGAGGGTTTCACCACATATTTGGAAATCACACCTAAGAATTTAGAAGCACAGAGAGAACAAGGCAAAGTTGTACCCTGCACTGCTCGTAATCTGGGGCTGTCACTGTTATGACAATTACATTATTGAATACAAAAATTAAATTTAGATGGTTTGATATGAAAGCCTGGAGTGTGTAGGAACAAATAACGCATGTACAATATACCTGAACAAGTGTTAGTCATCATTTTAATAACTGTTTTCGTGTTTCTATTGTTACCCTGGAAAAATCATGATCACTTGAAAAATGATGAAACAAACTCTATGAATAGTACATGGAAGAGAGATTTTATAATTTATTTATGTCTGTTTGTTTGCATCTAATCAAGTTTTATCTGTTCAGCAATGCTGAGGTTCTGAATAAATGCAGAAAGAAATAACATCTTACAAGTGACAGGGTATTTGCATTTGATTTTAGCATTTTTTTAAAAAAACCCAATATTTAAAAATTAATAACCTTTTGTCCTTCCTTGGTATTGTCTATGCTCGTTTCTTAATAGATGAAATAATTAAATGCATTGTGTGATTTAAAATGATCTTGAACTATGATGTCTGTTTTAATAATTTTATTTCAATTTTATTTTCTTTTTTTTCAATGTTTTTCAAAGTGTTTTGTTTTCAATGTTGTTCAAGATTTGTTCTGTTTGTAAATTGTACTGTTGTCTAAGGCTGTGAGAGGAATGACCTGGATGTGTATCCCGTGCTTCAGCAATTATACTGGTGTAACTAAGGTACCTTGCCTAGATGAGGCCTGTTTCAGCTTAAATGATTCCATGATTCTTTTCACTTAGGGAGAGTAGAACTATATCTGCCTGCAAATGAGTGTAAACCAAAGCAGAGGGATAAACAGCAGAGTAGAAAATTATTCCCTCTCTTTGATTTATGGCATATATTCTAAAAGATGCAGTTCCTTGCAGACATTAAGTGCCAGTGTTCTCTTTACTGTTTTTATTTTGTTATCCAGTAGTGACATTTTGAAGCAATCTTTTGATCAAACTAGCACATACACTAAGTATGCACATTATATTTTCATCAGTAAACTTTCTGGGAGCTGTAATTTTTTGATGCATATATATAGCACAACATTCTCCAGGAAATGTACTCTTTGATTAGATGCTTTTCTTATTCCTCAAAGTTTAGGAAATGGGGCCATGTTCTTCATTTCCTGAGGTTACATTCAGCAGATTTTGCTGGGGGAGAGAAGAGTTGGTAAATAGGCTTTGGGAAGAGTGTGATTTGATGAGCTGTTTATTCTGGACCTGCTGTAACTTGAAACAGTGGTTTCAAGGTTTGGTTTTGTTCATTTGTAGACAAGCAAACTCCTAAGGCTTTTAAATGAAAACACAGTTGGCTTTTTTTTAAGCAAATGAAAGTCTGCTGATAGTTTATTTCCTTTTCACTCTTCACATAAAACAGGATTTCATGGGTCAAGCTTAAAAAACCCCTTTGGGCTAATTCCTCTAGGAACTCCTTGTGACCAAGTGCAGGCTCAGCTATGTTTCACAGGAACAAGACTCTTGTCCCTGTTCAAACCTCTGAACCAGGACCTCCAAGGAATGGGCGGAAGGGAACATTGAGAAGCTGCTCTACCCCAAGTGGCAACTCCTCTCCTTGATATTCATGAGAATTTTCAGCCTTTGGGCCGCTAAATCCACTTCCATTGCCATTGCAAAGTTAAAAGAGCACGCGGAAAGCATCCCAGGGACTTTCTCATTAGTATAGATTTGGTTACACTTTATTCCAGTGTGTGACTGGAGCTTGTGTAGACACATATCTGAAGTCGATTTACATAATCTATTTTTTTGCTGCTGGTGGTGTGGCTGTGGTGCTGCAAAACCCTTCAGAGAACTGAGGAACCATTTGTGTGATTCACCCAGGCTGACTTCCTCTTGGTGATATTTATACCAAAAGAAACCTGAGGTCAGATCAAACACCTCTTAGCACAGTATTCTCTCTGAAAGTGGTCAAGAGGGAAAGGTACAGGAACAAGATAAGCACATGAAGTTACTTTACCACATTACTCAACCACCTTCAGCAGTTTCTTTTTTAGAGGCTTCTTAAGTCAGAAGTGATTTCAGTGGATCCCCACCACGAGTTTTTCTGGTCTCTTATTTAACTCATGTCAACTTCTGACATCTAGCAAACCCCATGTCAATGAGTTGTACAGTTTCCCTACATACTGTAAGGAAGATTACTTCATCTTACAAACTTGGCATTGCATTTCCTGTAATTTAACTCAATGTCCCCTGCTCTTCCATGAGAGAAAAATGAGTGAAGAATTATTTCTTACTTATATTGCTTAATCATGATTCTGGGCTGCCTGAAAACACCTTTCAACCACCTTGTCACCCTTCTTCCATGAAAAGTTTTAGCCTATTTAGTAATTCTGGTATGGAAATATTTCCATTCTTTGCTGCCTTTTTATGTTCCTTTTTCTCCCTTGTTATCTGAGCTACTCAGATACCTTGAGGACCTATGCAAATTAGAAGTGTGGAGTTCTTGTAGTTCTTGCTAAGCTCCTGCTTCTGCAGCTGATGCTGTTGTTAAATAGTCAAGTTAATTAGTTTACAGTCAATTTGGGAATTTATATTCTAGTTTCAGTCTCAAAATGGCATTTTAACAGAAAAAACACTCAATAAGTTATACTCCCAGATTGACTAATGAGGTGAAAGTGAAGTGTGAACCACTAGTTTGGCTGAGGAAGAAGAGGAAGGATAGAAAGAAGAAAAATATTTTATTTTGTCATAATATGTGGTTTTGTGTGTTTGTTTATACACAGATAGAAACACAGGTGTTGTTAAAGTAACATGGCAGAGCAAAATATGTTCTCTGTTGAATAGCTTTGAAGAGATGAAGATTGTTTTGCAGCAGATGGCTGCTGAGCGAGTGTGCTGGCTCAACTTAGGCCACTCTAATGAAAATGTCTTCCTCTTTCGGTCTTGAACTATCAGGTGCTAAAGGTTTGATCCTAACAGTGCTAATCAAACCAGATTGTGCTTTTCTCTGTAATTCCACTTTAGGTTTCTGAATTAATTATATTATCTGAATCAGACGAAACAGTGAAAAAAAAGGTGAACTCAATTTCCATTGCCTCAGTGCACTGCTGAAAGCAGCTTGCTGATTATAGCAGAGGGAAATGTTTATTGCTGATCAGATTACTCTATATGGGGAGCTCTTGTACTAAAATGAAGTATAAAATCAAGGTATAGGAGCATCATAATTTGACTAGCCAAAAGAAGAAAATCTTTTAAAGCCTTTTATTGGTGCCATGCTGGTGTTTATGCCTTTCACAATTTAGAACTAAACCAAAGTTGCACAGACTCCTCTGTCTTTGCTAATCAGAATTTTGATTCATTTTCTTTGGAAACTTCATTGCATACAGCAATTTCATTTTATGGGACCATTGAATGTCTCCATAAACCAGCATTTTTCAAACTGTAATTCAATGGTTGTTGTATAGAAATGCCAAAAAACTGATCAGAATCAATGATCTTTTGTAAAATGTGGCCTCAGGTTAGCTGTCAACTAAATTGAATACCCTTGTTAACTATATCCATCTTTGTAACAACTTTTTTTATTGTCACATGTATTTTTTTTTCAGGGATGATGCTATGCATTTAAAACATTTAATTAGAGATCTATTTAAGTTCCAGTAAATCATTGCAAAGCAAATCTGCCAGACACTGCTTTGGATTCCACCTAATTCTGGATCTCTTTGATGTATCAGCACTGTTCATTTGTCAGGCTACACTCTCCAGTAAATGTTTAGTACCCTGCAGTCTGGACTCAATACAATTTAGTTCATGAAACATCCTTCAGGAACTAACAGACAGGACATTGCATCAGGATGTTTCTTATTCCATTTTGAGCAGTTCAGTGGTTGCATTTGACTATAATAAAAAATAAACAAAACAAAACCCAACCAAAGAAAAACCCAATAACAAAAAAGCAACCCACCAAAAAAAACCCACAAACCAGCCAAAGGCTAAAAAACCTTACACTCATTTATCTGTAATAGGGCTTTTCATTTTTATGCAGAACCTGCCACTGGTTTATGCTACACAAAAAATTTGGATTTTAGTTTGAAATCCTTGGAAATTATATTTTGAATTAATGTGAAATTCTTAATAAAAGAAAATCTGCAGTCTATTTTTTTTTTCTTTGTGGAAAGTTGCAGTGCTCTTAAATAAATGCAGACTATTCCTTTATAACAACAGAGGTTCTGACCCAATGCAAAATAAAAGTTAAAGCCCTTACATTGGTATATACTTATTTTAGGTGAGCAACGTGATGTTTCATGTGGACTATTTTGCCAGAAGTCACTCATGAACTGGTTAAACTGGACATGTCTCAAAGTAGTTTTTTCTTTTATTACTTTTTGACTGATAATCTGTAAGCATTCTTTTATGTATTGGAAGAGGGCAGCATTGTAGAGTGTGCTGTGATATATCCTGTGCTTTGATGACATGAACATGTGCCTCTCACCAGTCAGACCCAATTAACCCAGCTGCTGCCCTGAATCATGAGCTGTACACAGGAAAGACATGGGAGAGGAGGGTTTGGGCACAAGGGTGTATTACAGAGGTAATCACTAGGAACCAAACCACTGGAATGGAGGATTTGGCAATGTGTAATTTTGACACTGGAGAATGAAGAAAATGGAGTTATGCTGGAATGAAGGATGTGGGAGTGGTGGTCAGTGGGAAGACAAAGGAAGTGACGGGTTTCTGGGGAGACGTGGGCAGTGCTGCCCAAGATCTCTGTCTCCTTTCCGCTCTGCCTTTCCATTGCTCACTGGCAACAGGGAACAGCAGTGGCAATGGAAAGCTCTTCTGATGTGGCTCCTGATGGTGTTTTTCCGTAGCAATTTACCAAGAGGGAGAAGCCAAAGGAAGGAGGACACATAGCTGCAAAAGAGGAAACAGGTGCAGCACAACCCTTTTTTTGCTCCATATCTCTACTGAGCTCTGCCTATGCACCCCAGTCTGGGGACTGGTGAAGCACAACCTCCATTGCTTAAGAAATGTGCATAAGAACATGGTTGTCATTTCAGTGTTCACTGTTTTTTTGCAACTTTCCCAAATAACTACCAGCAGTGAGTAAAGCTAATAAAAAATATAGTGTTGGTTAGATTGCCTGGACTTAACTTTTATCACATTTGTGTTGAGAAAGAGAAGTTCATTTCCTAAATTATTCTGAGAGAGATTGGATGATCACAGAGCCAAAGAAAATTTGTTAACTTTGCTGTCTCCCTAAATATCCCTACACTTGCCTTTGCATATCTGTAAAACACCGCGGTACTCACACTGCTGAAATTTGCTTTTGGACATGCAACTTTGTTAACAGATTTGAAAAATAGTGCTACACCCCCATTTTTCTCATTCGAAAAGTCAAAGGATTTTTTTTTTCTTTTTCTGTATATGTGATTGGTAATCTTCATAGCTTTATACTGACCACTCAAAGCAATATAGCAAATAAAGCATAGTTTACTTAACATAAGTTCAGGTATATTGAATAGTGAAACACACTGTAGTACCTAAAATTATGCATAACACATTTTTGTCTCTGTTATCATTAATTTAACAACTTTCTCATTGAAATTCTGTTGTTCAATAGTATAATAGTAAAATCACAGTAATAATGCAGTAGGCATACATGATATTTGATATAATCATAGGAAAATCAATTGAACCAAATGATCTTCTTGTCTTCATGGCATCTTTTTGGATTTATATTTCTGTGTCTCATTCCTAGGTTTGGAGATGGTTATTCTGTCAAGGTTTGGCTTAGCAAAGAAATAAGTTATGGAAGAATGATTTTGGATTGTCTACAACTGCACTTTCCTGGAACACAGTTTAAGGTACAGCTAAAACTCCTTGTTATAGTATATGGCAGGATTAATTTGGGGCTGGTAAGAACAGTATGTACGTGTTTGGATATTTACAGGTTTGGATAAAAATTATATATGAATATCCCTTTTATTTTTCTATTAAGCATTTCATAAAAATTTGACTTAGGATGTTGGTTAAATCAACTCCAAACAGGTATTTAGGCAACATAAATAGAAAGGCCTTTTCTCTCAGTGAAAATTTCCTTTTGCTTTTATTATTGATGAAGTTGAACTCAAATTTATGTTCACCTGAAGTATAGTGTGAATATAGTGTGCTCACTGAGAGTATTTGCTTTGATTGCTTTCTGATAAGGTCCAGAGTTGATAAGTCTCAGCCTTTACTGAGACTCTTTGATTTAATACAAAGCCTTATAAAAGACTTATAGTAATTACATTTCCGTAATAACTCTCAAAGGCTTTAACTGTGTTTAGGAAAAGAATCATGAAAAGCAATATCTATCTTAGATATGAACCTCTTTGTGTATGTGTTTATGAGTCTGCATTGAGCTCAGACAGCTGTGTGTCTGTATATGCTCAGCCTTTTCTCAGACTGCATTGTAGCAGCACTAGTCTGTTGGATTAAAATTGCCCTAAAGTTTTATTTCTTTTATGACATTAACAAGCTGTCATCTCAGAATACAATCTGTGCTCTCAATATGAACTGTTCTTTGTGCTGTGAATGTAGAAAAAATATGTTCTGTTTCAAAAGCTCATATTTTCCATATTAATCTGCAGTGAGAGCCTACTGAAGTTAGACTTACTATAAGCAAGTGTAACTTCATCACAATGTAAAGTCACTTTTTTCTGTTTTTATAATTTTTGCTTGTTTTCAGGGACAGCATCTTAACCTGCTCGAGTACCACGTACCACGAAGTCAGGGATGCTTAGCAGAGCTCTTCAGAGTCCTAGAGAATCACAAAGCTTTTCTCCAAATTAAGCACTACTCCATTAGCCAAACCACATTAGAGCAGGTATTTTATTGTTTTGCTTTGTTTTCTTCCCAGCTCCCATACTTTCTCAGCCACCATACTTTTTTTTGTTTTTTTGTTTTTTTTTTTTTGTTTTTGTTTTTGTTTTTGTTTTTGTTTTTGTTTTTGTTTTTGTCATCTAAACATGCTGTGTATTATATTTATTGATGTAGTAGAATATAATTTTCTGGGTTACCTGAATATATGCAATACTCCAGCAG
>VYZQ01046626.1:8492-18607 GCA_013400655.1 Mystacornis crossleyi | reverse complement strand
ATCTCTCCAGTTTAATAAACTGGTTCATTTTAATTAAGCAATAAGGTATGGTAAGGCATAAACTATACGGTATTAATTCACTGTTAGTGTGCTCCTGCTAGCCATGTCACCATCAATGCAACAAGGCATGAATTACCTCCACTGAGAGTTCATTTTGGAGCATCTTATGGCCACTACAAAAATGTTACCATTTAAAAAAACACTTTTATTTTTAATTAAACTTGTGTACAAATACAGTTTTGTTTTAAGCAATTCCTTATTTATTACATTTTTAAAGTCTACCCATTTATTTATCACGGAAGGATTTCACCTCANGGAAAGAGCACTAAAGAAAAAGATAGGATAGGGAACATAATTTGTGTAAAGTAATATATTGAAAAAAAGAGATGGTATGGAAAAAACCCCAGTAATTTAGGAAAAACAATTCTTTAAATGTAAGTGGAACAAAATCTATATGATCAATGANTAGAGTAGCCTGAGTGCTCTGCTTTTCATTACTAATTTTCATGTCCTGGGGCTCTGGCATGGATTTACTGAGTTCCTTTTAAATGCTGTTTAACTTTCAGCTTTTCCGTCTTTGAGTTACTGTTGTGTTGAAGATCCGATAGGCTAAAACTTAACTGTGCTGGGCATCAAGAAACGCAGAGTTTAGGGAGAGAGCTATTTCCTTAATATTTTCGTGTGTAGAATAAAATGTAACCTTTTCTTGGTTTGCATTTAGGAGGAGTAGGAATTAATTTTCCTTCAGTGTAAAAGAAGAGTGAGCAGTTGGTTATCGCCTGGTGTATTAAAGAGGAATATTGCTTGCATTTTGGGGGTATTTTTCTGTTTGGCTATGTCAGCAACTTCAGCTCTTTTCTGGAGGGTTGGTATGCAGATTTTTCACAAATATATATAAAAATATAAATTCAGTGAATAAAAAAGTTTAGATTAAACTTAGAAGCTGAAAATCCCTAGTGCTGAACAAGAGGTAAGATCCTTTTTCCTATTTGGCTGCTCTAAATATCGAGCAAATCCCTTGCAGTTCAGCAAAATAAGTCCACTTTCTTCAAGGCGCTGCTCTGTATTTAAATAGCAGAATATTCTGTTCTAATGACTGTTACTAGAATATGACGATTTTTGTAGAACATTTAGCTGCTCCCTGTCTCTTCAGCTGTTGGAGATTTCATGTGTGTTGCATAGTGGAACCACAAAGAAGCTCCCAGAAGTGCTCACAGTCTCCCATTATACCCCCTCAGAGTTACATCTCTCCCAGCTTTTGCCCAACAGTACATAAGTCCCATCACCACAGGAGGAAAATGAAAGTTGACATTTAATAATGTAGTAAAAGACATAACATCCTTACTATTATTTCAGCAAAATCCTTATATTTTATTTTAAAATACACACATGCTTCATTAAAACCAGAAATTTAATATGGATTAATGATGCCGATGAACAGCCAAAAGAATAATAATAGAACAAAAAATATTTAGTGAAATTTTAAATATCTTTCATCTATTCCTACAAGTTCTATACTAGTTATTGTTCCTTTCATTACCGTTCTTCTTTTCCCTGTGTCACTTTTAACATGGTTAGTACCCAATGAAAGAATTCCTGCCTTATTTCTCATTTTGAAGAGAGCATGTTAGCACTGAGACAGGTCCTAATAATACAAGCTGGCAACACACTCTGTGCCTATTATCATCAAAAGTCAATTTCTGTCATAATATGAGACCAAATGTATGGAATATCCTGCATTTGGAGCACATTGTATGATTACATTTCTTTATGCTGGTAAAAACCAAT
Organism: Mystacornis crossleyi; assembly: GCA_013400655.1. NCBI lineage: Eukaryota > Metazoa > Chordata > Aves > Passeriformes > Timaliidae > Mystacornis > Mystacornis crossleyi. Next base: position 16,819 of record VYZQ01046626.1, on the reverse strand, counting down.
TAACAACACAATAGGATATGATACAATGCAACAGACCCATCTCGTAACAAAGTAATTATTGCATCTTTTCCAAACCTTAATCCAGGATTTTCTTTTCTATATGGTATATGAAAGAAAGTGATTAGCAGTGTTAGGATGCTATGTTTGCCAAAAGTGCTCTTTGACAAGCAGTAATTCAACGAGCAAATAAGTTTTCGTATATAAATAGCTGATGGAATGACCAGTGAAACAAGTAAATTTTATTATTCATAAACAATTAATATCTGTGAATGTATTACTGGTAATAGTTTTCTCTAAATAACTATTTTTGAGATACTTAAGAAAAATAGGTAAAATTTTTAAAATAATAGTATCAAAATGTAGAAAACATTATAGAAGTACAGCAATGTCTACTGGCAATACCAAGGTTTTGTATGAAATGGCATAGAAATGGCACATTGTTGTGTGCAGTCTCAGAGCTCAAGTAATTAATTTTATCTTCACAGAAGGTAACAGCAAATAGGAGTAGGAGCTTCATTAAGGTAAGAGCTGGCTCATGAACATCTGGACTGGAAGTGTCACTCATCAATAGAGCTTGCCTTCATACTGCAAGTTTGATCTGTCGACCTAGTTTTAACTAAACACTGGACTTTAAATTAGCCACAAACATTAAATGATTAAATATCCTCTCAGGGAAGAGGGAGGACATTAATGTTTTTGTTCTGTCTTCAAAGGAACTTTCACAAGAACTGAAAAATTTCTAAATAGCTCAGAAATAGTCTAAAGTGGCTTCACGCATTCCATTACTACATAAGCCATCATTAATTTCTCCTCATCCTAATTGATACTTTAAAAAAACTAAAAAAAAGTATTAGGTTTCCTTTTTGTGTTTAAACCTGCAGTACAGTGAAAGGAATCAGTACACCTCATCTGTCTGATTCTCACATGGACAACACACTAATGTTGATATTTCCTTCTAGTCATAAGCGGAATACAACAGTTACCTTTCTTGGTCAACCTTTAAATTGCTATTTGAAACCCTGATTTTCACATTTCTGAAAGTAAAAAGGTACAAGTAGGTAGACTTGTATTCTACCGATAGAAGAAGCAGCAACACTGACTAATAGTGTAGGCTGGACACTGAGTAACTGGAAAGTTATTTCCCTAGTGGTGGTCAGTGTTAGAAGAGATAACTGAAAGATGGTGTGTAGCAATCTCGACATACGCTAAGGCTCATGTCTGACATGTTCAGGTTTATAAGGAATGAATTTTATTACTGATTAGACTGATAGGAAATTTTGTGTCAGTTTACAATTTCAAATTAAGTGGTTCATTTTAGAAGGCGAGCAAAAATATTTTGGTTTGAGCTAAAATCAGAATGTGTTTCTTGAAGAATGCATTATAAGCAGGCACATAAGTAATAGCCTAATGTGTTGAACCTAGTAACATTGTCTTTCTCCTGGTTAGTGGAGGCATTTGAGCACTAGAAAGTTAACAGTTATAGGAAAAAATTACAAAGAAATAATTTGCAATAAGTATGTTTGAAGAACACGTTAATAATCTCTAGATCAGCCTACTATACTACTTCATATCTCATTCCAAGATTTTTTTTTATCAAATTGATTTGCCAGTGTCACTAACATAAAGGCAAAACTAAGTTTTCAGTAAAATCTTTTTGTGCCGTTATCACAACAAATCTATGATAATTACATCAACTATATCTCTGGTCTTCTAACTTTCTGAATTTTTAATAAGCTTGACTGTTGCTCAGGCAATTTGTTTATAGTAATAAGGGGGCTTAACTTGGTTTCTTTGTTTGAGAAGCATAACAATCTGGAGAAAAACAAGCATTGAAAACCAGCCTCATATTGACAGTAAATAAATATTTGAAAATCTGACCTTCTCTTTGCATTCTATGGTCATTTTATGATTGACATACCATAAAATGTTTATGAAAGTATATTAGATTAATCATAATTTGTGATAGCAAGAAGAGAAAAGCAGGAGGGAAGGGGATAGACCTGGAAGCAAGATAAACCCTTCAGATTTATGAAGCAGTCACGTGAATTTTAATAAAGGTTCAGAGAGTCTAATGTGGTAGAGATGCTTCACAGAGTCTTCACAGACAAATTGCAAATATATGCAGCATGGTACACTTCTGCAAGGCTGCAGAATAGCCACATTAACATCCCAATTCCTTTAAAATAAAAGATCTGCAAAATTATTCACTTGCCATGCATATTGAATATTAATGACATTTAATACTGCACTTTATTAACCTTTTACATTAGTGGTCAGAAATGAAACACACTGGGAACAAATGCATGACAGAAGGGAAAAATGTTTCTGACGGCTATTGGGCTCCATTTGACAGTTAATAAAAACCATCAAGTCCGTATTATGTTAGATTAACCAAGATCTGGATTCTACTTGACAAGTCATTATTATTAAAGGCAAGTGGAGGGTATTTTCAAATACACCCTGGAGTGATGCATGTTAAAATATGTATGGCAAACTCTTGAATGTCAAGGACATTTTGTGCAGTGTATAATGGAAAACTGCATGTAATGTGCAGTTTGGGAACTATTTTATGTACCTCTGAAGACCTCAAAGCATCACAATGAATGTTTTATTGAAAGCTGTCATACTTCGTACTGGGACCAACTGTACTGTAGATATTTATGAACAGTCATCAGTTCAGCTGCTCAGTGCTTCCGCTAAAGGAGAAAAAGAGCAGAATGGCCCATCTTTGCTCTTCTGTTGTCTCTTCACTTCATCACCTGTGTTATTTTAACATACAAATTTAAGACTGCAATTTTCACCTTAATATTCTTTTTAAATACAGCAAATCCTTCTAATTTTGGTCTCAATGTTGTACAAGGATTTTATTTTCCAAAAGTTCATCCATTTTCTATTCCATCTCCAGGTTTTGTTCTATTGATGAGAGTTATTTTTATTTTACCACTCCTTTGCACTAATGTTTTAAGATAGGTTAGGATTTAGGGATATATTTGTTGGGAAATCTAAAATTAAATACACAATACTATTCCAATAGTCTAGGAACTTTAATGTTATTAAAACAGAAAAAAAAACCCGAATTCAGCTTCTGTTCTGCCAGTTTACGGGGGCAATTTAAAGAACACAGACACCAATGAAAAGAATGGTCTTATTTTACTATGAATATAAAGGCAACACAAAAGTAAAATGATGCATTCAATAAAACTACGTGCTTGGCTTTAACAACAAGCAAATGTAAGCAAGGTGATGGACCTAATCATTACAACAAGAGAGAAAGGATAGTGATTGGGAAAGATACGTCACCAATTGCCTAAAGACTTTACCATCATCCAGAGTCCGCAGTCACTGGGGAGTCCCATTTCGCAGCGAGGACCTGGAGAACCCTTCCTGACAATTCAGAAAATCTTACACAGTGTGTCCACCCCTAGGTGAGGTCTCCAAAATCACCCTGAAAGTGGGTAAAGCTCTTAGCGGCCCAAATCAGTAAGTCAAAGTGACTTGATTATATTTTTAGCACAGAAGCTCCTGGATCTGATGGTACACGTCCCAACCAGCAGGGACCACGGCTGGGCCAGGGCCCAAGCCTCGGCTGGGAGCGTTTTCCCCTAAAATATCCAACAAACAAGCCTCTATTAGTGTCAGTTGGGAAAGTTTCTTAAAATTATATATTTCTTGCAGATAACTACACAAGGTTATACAGAGCTAGCATAAGCGTCTTTGTCATCTATTTTTAGCTAAATAATACCGATGGTGTTCGCACGGTGCCCAGGATTCGTCTTGTAAGTCACCTCTTGTTGCAGTGGGGTGGCTGCAACCTTTCCCTGGGAGACAGCCTTGGCCCGTGGAAGAATCAAGGAGACGATATTTTATAGATGTTTTCAGATTTTATTCCCCCTGGCCGCACATGGCCGGAGCCCAGCAGGGACTCCGACAGCGACTGCCCCCAGAACAGGTCTGGAACAACCCCCCCCGGGGTCCCGTGAACACCCCCTTAAGTACAGGATTCCCGCCGGCTACATTCAAACTGACCAATGGGGGACAGGATTTGGGGTACACATGACCCGGGAACAGGGACAGAGAAACCCCGTGCCCCACGCATCCACTCATGCTCATCCCCCCCACGGGGGGCGCCTCTTCAACCTCTGGCTGAGGCCTGCTGCTCAGGCCTCAGCACATCAGCTTCATTATCAGTTTCTAACAGAAAATCTACTTCATACTATGGGAAAAGGTTTGTTTTATCAAGGAAAGAGTATTACATCAAATGTAACTGTTGTCACTATACAGAAAGTAATTTTGCAACACATACTGTCCTGTGTTGTGCCCACTGCCTCTGACTCTCTCCTTTTATTATAAAAGTAATGTAACGCCCAGGTAAGTGGCAGAATAGCGATGAAAAAAAAAATTCACAAAGATTATTCTACATCAAAGAACTATTTGATAAAAATTTTTATCTTTTTGGTTTCCTTTTTTAAGTCCATGTTTTGAGCTTTATCAGTCTTCAAGTCACGGTGATCTTCCAATGTTTATCAGGAGAGGATGCTCATTTTTGAATGAACCTTTTTACTTTTTGGTGCTGAATGCCATCACTTTATGTTTGGTTGGGATTTGTTGAAATTTAAAAAGTGACGAGCAAAAAAAAAATGCCACAGGGGAAAATGATAATGAATTAATGTGCCACTGGTGGCTTTGAGGATATATGCCTGAGAGAACAAATAAAGGGGGCAAGGCAGAACACAGAAAAGTGCTTCCTCTGCATGAAAAATGTGAGATAGTAATGACGATTTTTCAATATGTCCACAGTTAATTCTTTCTTTTATCCCACCTTTTATTATGTCTAGAGATGGACCACGAAAGGGATATTAATATTAATCTCTTCTGTGTATGGTAATGTCATCATATCAAAATTTAGATAATTTCCTGTAATTTGCCACAAATTTTGCAAAGCTGTAACACAAAGCTCATTGAACTTTGCTTTTATCAGGAAAAGAGCACCTTACATTTGTAATAGGAGAGTAGTTTTAAAAATTTCAAATTTTATATACTCACTGTTGAGTATAACAGAACAATTCTCTTACCTTTTATACAGTTTAGGTTTCACAGAAATCCTTTCTATGATGGATTTATATAGATAGGAAAAGGTACCACACTGAATAGCAGCTCTTCTTGACTCAATTTACTAACTGAAATTTAATTTGTTACATAAAAGACTATGATATTTATTCATTAGCCTGTAGAAAGTGATGTAATATTTTGGAAATAAGTGTGCTTGTGACAATTTAACACTGCATGAAAGTGCAAAGTTGTATTGTACTTCATACATAGTTATAAAAAAATATTGGGAATCCTGGGGAACAGGAAGTTTAGATTCTCTGATTGTGCAAGCCTTGTAATCCAAATTTCTTATTGTATGCATAAGGCTCTTGAACATAATCTCTGCTTTATCAGGGAGTTGAACTGGATAGTCTCAGTGGCTCCTTCCAACTCTACACACTCTGTATGATTCTGTATTATAACACCGTACTAATAACTTTTAGTGAGACCTGACTTTGCTGTTTTCAACATCTAGAAATTAACTGAAGGGTGTACACTTAGGAATGTTGGACACTTAGTCTTCCCTTTCTTATCTGATTTCTAATTTTTAACTAAGCAGAATTCTCTGTAACCATGTGTAACATTAGTATTCCTAGGTAAAAAATGTTACCAGTCAGATTGACATAGGAGAAAGAGTTTGAAAAGTGTTTGAGGAGAATTTATGATTAGCCCCAAAATAATCTTTATCAATCCAGAAAAATAGTATTCAAGGTTATGACTCCAGGAATACACAGAGATACTCAGAGACAAACCATTTAGTCAAAGACCTTATTTCCTGTAATGACTCATAATAAGAATCTTAGAGACAAAACAAAGCTGAGGGGAACTCTAGCGAGATTACTCATCTGAATTTTCTTGACTGATCATATAGGAACTTTGGAAATCCATCTGGACAATAATATTTATTTTCCTGAAAATATTGCACATGAAGTAGTTGGGTTTTTTTTGGGGTTTTTGTTTTTGTTTTTGCTTTTTTTTTAATGTAAAAAAGTTTTATCATTGGTTTAGAAACAAAAAAGGGGTGTGGTTTTTAATCTCTTTTCCCCTAGCCTCTCTGTTATGAGAAACAGAAAGTAATCATTCTGTAGTCACTGTTTCCTGATTGGCATGGTTTTATATACCTGTCACAAACACTCCTTATGTTCCAGGCTAAAAAAACTTCTCTTGTGAAAGGTTTATTATACTTTTAATAATCTGTCTTGCCCTTCTCTGTTCCCTGTTTGTTCTACTGAATTGTCTTTTCTAGGTTATCAGCCTGCATAAATATGGCTTTAAAGTATGACCAAAATATAAATTTGGAAGTGATATAGTGACACTGTACAAGTACCTTCAAAAGCGTTCCTAGCATTCTTTATCATTATTATTGTTTACCTCTCAGCAGTACTTACTTTTCAACAGCCTATGGAGAATAACTCTAAAACATATTTTCCAGGCCTCAATAATTGAATTAGGCCTATGCTATTGGTCTGTGTCTATAGCCAAAATTTTAAAAGATTTTTTGTGTGTGCTTCTTTAATTAGCTGTTGTTGGTTTTTAGGTGCAAATAGAATCATGAGATAGTTTCTAATAACATTCTTATCTTTTAAGATTTGTTTGTTTTTGGTTTTTTTTTAATGGTAAAAATTGTATTATTTCAAATATTTTTTCATCATTAGAAAATATTTAGATGTCAACATTCAGAACTTATTCTGGATCACATAGGTGTTTATTATAAAGCTCAGTTTTCACTACAGAACTTTTTGATATTCTGCTGGTGATGTATTTTATACATAAACACTGACTGAATACTCAAGTTTTTTTGTGGCCTTTTTGTCTTGTATGTGGACAGTTATTAACTCATAAGTATCTTTATTACTAATTGATGGTTTTATAAATTCTCAAGACTTTCCAACAATGAACCTTTGAAAGATTTTGGAAACCCATGTTTTTGTGACTAAACTGTTAGATTTGAAATAATTCCAGCTTTTCTCCTCTGCATAACTATTTGGAGATTAAAGAGATATTTGTGTTAGATTGATACTGAGATATCAATATGTGCCCTATATGTGTTCGATATATTTTAACATGAACTAACAAGTTCCTGATGAGTCATATTTTAAAAGGACTTGCATCTTTTTTTTAAATTATGATAATTACTGAGTGAATTATAAGAAACTGTTTCTAAAAGAGATGATTGAAATAAATTGCTTTCATTTAGAGATTAGCTGTTCTGTCAGGTGCTCTAGCCGATCCTCTGAAAGAGAATACTTCTGTCCTGACATTGCTCAAAGACCAAAGTAAATCCCCAATGAATCATTCACTTATTTCTAAAAAATGAGAACAAAAATTCATTAATTACACCAAAGGCTGAAAAAAACCTCTGTTTTGACCCCTGCCTAAAGCTAAACTAACATACTAATTTTTGTATTCCTCCTCTTTGAAATTTGAGTACCTGACATCCTCCTTTTACTCATCTAACATGTTAATCTTTAAGGTTTTTAGAGTCACACAGTTGTCATAGTTATGAGGGGTTTGATATCCAGGAGCTCTACACTTAAAAGAAGATTATAAAAACTGGAGAGGAGATTCAAGCTAAATCTTCAAGTTCAATTAATAGTATAAATCAAATATAGCACTGTCTCATGACTGTCATCAACTACAAGTAGAGTGTGAAGAGCATGATATCCTACTCAACACACAAGAACCATGTCTTGATATTATAACAGGATTCTGGATAATACAGTGATCTGTGATCTGTATGGAGTGACTGAAATTTAAGGCATTCTGTTGTAAACACTATGCACAATGCATTTTCTCCTCAAATACGCAATGTACGTCTGAAATATACTTTTGAATGCACATCTTGTAGACCTCTACTATGTAAACAGAATAAATTAGTCGATATTCTGTAGATTTTTTTACTGCTTGAAAAGGTTTTAAGCATTTGTGATTTTCCTATAAATCATATACTTACAGAATTTCCTTGATTAAATGATTCCTGCTAGTATTTCAGAGTAACTTTTCAGATATAACAAATTGTATCTGGTTATTCAATTACAGTGAGGTTTTTTCCCCCACTATCTCTTAATCACATATTTAAACTCCTTCATTTTAATGTATCACAACATTTCAATATAGAGTATTCTGAGAATCCCAGAATGTTTTGGATTGGAAGGGACCTTAAATATTATCTAGTTCCAAGTCCCCTGCCATGGGCAGGAACGCCTTCTATTAGATCTGGTTGCTGAGAGCTCCATCCA
>VYZQ01046619.1:0-21446 GCA_013400655.1 Mystacornis crossleyi | reverse complement strand
CACCGGCGGGCCGGGCGGCGGGGGAGGAGGCGGCGGGAGGAGGAGCGGCGGCAGGGACCGCAGCGAGCTGGCGGGGCTCGGCGCGGCGGTCCCTGAAGATGGCGGCGGCGGAGCTGGGCGCTGCTCCGGGCGGCGGGGGCTGCGCGCCGGCGGGCGGCGGCTCCGTGCCCGTCCTCTTTTGCTTCTCGGTTTTCGCGCGGCCCTCCAGCGTGCCCCACGGCGCTGGCTACGAGCTGCTGATCCAGAAGTTCCTCAGCCTGTACGGGGACCAGATAGACATGCACCGCAAGTTCGTGGTGCAGCTGTTCGCCGAGGAGTGGAGCCAGTACATCGACCTGCCGAAGGGCTTCCTGGTCAACGAGCGCTGCAAGGTGCGCCTGGTCCCGCTGCAGATCCAGGTGAGACCCGGCGGCGCGGCAGCGCCGGCCGCCACAGGTGCGTGTGAGGGCGGGCAGCCCGGCCCGTCCTGCCGCGGCAGCCCCCGGCCCCTTCCGGGAGAAGCGGGGGATCCTGGAGCGGGCTGGGACCGTGGGCGCAGCCCCCACAGCCCGAGCTGACTGGTTTCTCCGTGGAAACTTTTGTTTTCCTAAGGCGGGGAGGCAGGTGAGCTTTGTGCCACACGCAGATGGTAACCGGGCTTTGCCTTCAGCGAGCCAGAACTTACTTGGCGTCATGAAGGGGAAAACAAGTCAGGTCCCTGAAGTAGTCAGTGCTCTCCGTTCAATCAGGTGGCGGGTGCTCCCCGGCCTTAACCGGAGGTATCGCTGCCAAGGTGGAAACTCAAAGGGTGCCGGTAAAGTGGGCTCTGCCAGAGTTCGGCATCTTGGCTTGTAGTTCGTCAGGATCTCTTTGCCTCAAAAAGCCCTTTCCGATATACAGGTTTATAGCTGGGTAGTTCTGTGGCCACCAAACAGGAAGCCAGACTGCCAGATAGATGCAGGTACAAATGCTGTCCTACGAAGAAGCCTTTATGCGCACTAGAGACTGGCGCAAGCTGTGCTGTAATCCTTCCACTAAAAACACATTGCTTCTTCCTTTCTCCAGTATCAAAGAATTAAACTTAAAAAAGACTCAACAAAACGAAACAAACCCCAGTAATAAACCCCACATCATTGCTGTTTTCATTCAGAACCTTCTTTTTAAATTAATAATGAAGAAATTTTAGTTTGTCTAGCCGACAATTCTAAAAAGTTGGAAAAGTGGTATCGTAAAAGCTGAAATATTGCTTGTCTTCTCTTAATGTTTTCAGAAATGGCTAATAAATGCTGTTTGTAAACTCTGCTTAATCATAGTGTCTTGTACCCATAAACTCTCAAGGTGGCCAGTTTGCTTACACTCTACATCAAGGATGCCTTTGGAATCTTTTTTTTTTCCCCCTTAACTTTAAATATGGAAAGAATGGCTAAGAAAAACAAACTAGTTTAATAACTTATTTTATTATTTATTATTAGCTCTCATACACTCGTCATACTCAGTTTAAAACTTTTCTGTTTCTGTGTTGTAGACAGCATTTATGGGGATCCAATCAGAAAAACTGGAAAGGGCCAGTCTTTCTAAATTGCAAAAAGAGTTGGTATGGGTGTTAATTAAAGCAAGGGTTTTAAAAGCAGAATGAGTGCAATCTTGGCATGTAATAGTGTTGCAGGTCAGAATTTTGGTTCTCATTTGTGCGTGCAGATCACTACTCTGCAATGACTCTCTTGCGGATGCCTTCTGCACTGAAACTGTAAACGCAGCCCAAGCATTTGTAGCAGGACTTATGTCTTGGAATAAAGGTCAGTATTGAGACAAGGAAGGATACATCATTCCCAGGGGGCAAATGCGCTAAACAGCTTTGACTGCAGGGATTCAGGATGAACCAATATTTTATGTATTATTTCCTAATTGATTGCCTGCCTACACCAATAGTGTTGCAGTTCTGTGACAGTTGCAGCTGTTGATATGAAAAGGATGGTGTTTGAGGGTTATTCCTTGATGTGTTTCAGCAGCTGTGAGTGAGCTGAAGACATCTCAACTGAGACATCACAATGATGTCTGTCAGCTTGCCTTAAGCCAGAGACAGGTGCTCAGAGATCACTCGTTTGAGGAACATTTGGTATGATACAGACACAGCTGTGCTTTGTAGGACCTTTAAGGTCTTAAGGACTTAGTGATGGGAATATTGTACTTTCTGTGTATTCATTCAGGCATTGCCACTTACATTATATGCCCTTTTTTCCTTTCCTCCCTTACTCCTTTCCTGTCTTCCTCCCTTGCTCCCTCCCTGATGTTTTATCAGCAGTTACACACAACATTGATATGTCAACTCTGTGTGTGGCATAATCAGTTGAATCACTGTTTCGGATATATGTTTCAAGAGGGCCAACTTTTGCTTGCTGCTGTGATTAGACTGGGATATTTAGAAAGATATTTTTGGTTTAAAATTAAAATTCAAAGATGCTAGCATCTCTATCCCAAGACAATAATTTCAGTGTTTTTATATGTATGTTTTCTTAAGTATATGTATGCATTTAGTTGGAGGTAGCATTTTAACCTTTAAGGCAGCTAGTGCCCATAAGCTCTGGAATGGTATCCTTCCGTTTTGATTCCTGTGCGGCCCTGTCATAGAAGCATGCCTTTTGATAGAATAGCTCACAAAATGTCAGCATCGAATGATGTTTGATTGGGCTGTTTCAATTTGCTGTCCCTGCAGCTGAGGGGGGCAGTAATCTAATGGAGAAATTGCCATATGCTGCCCTTGGAAAGCCACTCCATGAACTCAATTCAAGACTTGATCTTTACAGAGAGATTTGCTCCCAAGTTGTTTTATGCCTTTGTACCACTCTCATATATGTACATTTGTTTGTTTTGGGTGTCCTGACATGAAACAACGATTTAAGGTTTTGATGGCCATGCAGTGTTAGGCAGGCTGGTGCACTACACTGTGGTGTTCTGCCTGGCTGCCACTCCTCAGCTCAAATCTCCTCAATTCAGACTTGCAGTGAAGAGGGACGCTTCCTCAGGCCTTTCCCAGCTGGAGGGGACTGAGTACTATCTGAAAGGAGTCATCTGCATTTCATAAATTTTAAGTCTTTTTAAAGTCTTTTAACAGAATAAAATTTATAGTTTGGGTGAGGGAATGCAGGACCACTTTAATCTCCTCTACTCTTAAGTAGTGCTACAAAAATTACTGTGTTCTGCTGTAATGTTGTAGCTGCCTTTGTAGGAGACAAGTAAGGAAAAAGACTTTGGTGATATCCAAAGGAAAGACAGCACATTACACTGTGTAATAGAGCAGTTCAGGCAGCTTTCAAATATATAACCAAGAGAGGCTATTTCACAGTTGCTGTCATAACTTCAAGGTGACTTCTCCTCAGCAGACTTGTGCTCTGTGTTTACAAACTGGTAAACCTTAAGATACTGAAGCTAAAAGGGTGAAATTATTGCTGACATCACTGCATAAGCTATTTCAGTATGGATTTCTTGAGACAGGTTGATGTCTCAGGCATGTCTTTCTTGAGAAAAGCTGCTTGCAAAATGATATTCAACTGTTGCTGAATGATAAGGTAAATAAAATATAACAATTTATACACAGATTTACGCTCTTACTGCACATATCTGATATTGCCCAGATAGTTTGGAACTAGAACTAACAGTAACTCAGGAACACAAGTTCATTTTCTGAAGACCAGAAAAAACAGCATAAATTGCAGGGAGTTATTTGGGATTTTTAGGGTGAAATTATAAATTCTGATGTATTAGTACATTCCTAAATAAATAAGTTTTTTGAAAAGCAGCATGTGGAACCTTAAAGAAGGAGGGGAAAAAAAGGGCTGGAAATATTGAAAGAGGATTTTTTTCCTCAAATCCAGGCTCCTTCTTTGTGTATCTTCACTCTGCAGCATGCATTTTAGTAATTTTAAATTTTGCTGAAGACTTTTGTACTATGTTAGTTCTATAAACTTCATGTGGTTTTTTATACTAAATCTGTCCTTTTTAAAGGTTGAATTCCATGTAAAAGGCTGCACATTGGCTTAGCATAAGGTAAATATACATGTTTCTAAATTGAAACACTTGTAACCTATTTTTTTCTTGAAATACATTAAACTGAATTTATTCAATTTTTTTCCTTTGAAAAATAGGCAGCAAAGTACAACTGAATCTTACATATTTCCTTTTAGAAATGCAGGAGAAGAAAAGATGGTAGCTTCTTTTTGTTGTTGTCTTTTTTATGCCATTCTTGAAATACCAAGGCTGCAACATCCTCCCATCTGCCCTTTTAGTGGGTAACCTTGGTGTGAGATTTATGAGGTGACTAGTGATGTCAAATGGGATTATTTCTTTGCTTCCAGTTTCTTGTTCATTAGAAATACTGTGAGGAAATTTCATTTTGTATGTATCACTGTTTCCTGGAATTTGAACAGGGAAAGTACAGATAAAAAGCCAGTATATGTAATATATTTTTGTAGAGTATTTTTGTAAAGCTGAACCTGTAGTTATAGTACTTCATCACAAGTGCATTTTGTCTGATTAATAATAATCAGCAGAGATGAAATGGATGTGAAAAATCACCTCTCCTTTTCCACCTAGGTCTTTTCTAGAGTAGGATTTAAAACCGTATGTAACTTGTGACAGCATACCTTTAAATCCTGGTCTGGACAAGGTCCTAGAGAGGACTTCTTTAGCTGGTTAAAAGAGCTGCATCAGGTTACGTGGCCATTTGATGTACCTATTCTGGTTGTGCTGTGGATAACCTTCAGCTGGAGGACAGAAAATCCTAACTAAGAGAAATGAAGTGCAACAAATGGAAATGTATACTGTTGAGGGGAACCTCAGGTCATTTGGGTTTTGATTTTCTTTTTTTCTACTTTTCTTTTGAGTTCAAGTTGTTTAATGTTATTGTGGCTGAGTAAATGTTATATTCAGGGTGGATTCAGGCAGGTACTGTGTGGCTGCAGTGCCTCACAATCCTTGCCCAGCCTGCTTCTTTCCACAGTGAAATCAAACAGGTGTTGATGTGCCAGCCCAGGGTTTGATGTATAGGTGTAGTTTTGCCCTCACTTCAACTCTTTGGGATGTAGCACTGGGGAGGTCTGGGTCATTTTCACTGTCAGGAGATGTGAAGTGGAGGTGTCACATGATCCTGACACAGCATCGTTGTAGAAGGGGAGGATGGCATTGGAAGCTATTGAGTAGTAGGATTTACATGGCAGACTGAAGAACCAGTAAACTAAACCTTTCCTTTATACATAGCAAATACTTTTATGAATTTATTTATGGACTATGTTAGCTACTATTTATGAAACTTAATTTCAAACTGCTTTCTGCTACACCCTGTTCTTTTTACATCTGCTCTTCAGGTAACACCAGCAAGTGTTGACACTTTGATCTTAGCATCTCTTTCTTCCAATTTCCTCTTGTTCTGCCTCAATTCAGACTGCAAGTTCATCAGAAATAAATATGAAAATCAATATGTGAAGTATTTGTGTTAGATTTTGTAAAAGCTTTTATTTAGCAAATATATAGTTGACAGAACTTTATTTTAGAGTTCTGGTATGAACCTGAAGACATAAATTAAATCATATGAAACCAACTTGACAATAAAGAAAAGCAGATATAGCCCTTCTGCTACAGCTGCCTGATTTTTGACATAAATATTTGAGGTTCCGTGGAAGTCTATAAGGATACTCCCTGGCTAGAAAGACAGTTTTCTTCTGCACTTCACTGTCAAATCAGAGTAAAATTGAGTTGTGCTCTGTAAGATGGCTCCCAAATCCACTGTTTTTAATTATTCTATTGTCCTTGACAAAACTTAGGGCAAATACTGTTTTTCCAGAAGATCCCAGGCTGGAAGGAACAGCAGGCATCTGAGGAAGCAGAATTCAGGTATTTCAGGACAAGCTGGAGGAACAGGGTACAATAAGATGCATTTCAAAATGGAAGTAGCAATGTAGAAATAATCAGCTACACAAATAAAAGATGAGGGATGATTTTTAAGTTTAAAATGCACCTCAGTAGTCTAAGTATCATCAATTATGAAAAGAGCAAATAATGTACTGGGAAGTATAAAATAAACAGGGCCTGAAAGGGCTGTGAATTGGCTGATATTTGAGGCCCTGCTAGTGCAGTGAAGTAGTATAGGCAGAGAAACACTGCTGTGATAGTAGTATTGAGTGCCTTATTCCAGACTGCAGTTTGAAAACTGCCCCAGGGAGGACCATGAAAATAACTTGAGTTGTAGGAAGAAATACTAAAAGCATTAGATGTATTTTAGAATAAGGAAGGGGAGGGGAAGGCCTAAAGAGAGACAAGGTCTGAGCTTTGAGGTCTGATAATAGGCTTTTCACATGATTATCCATGTGAAGGAGGATGGTAACACTCTTGCGTTTTGAATTCACCGTGGACTTAACTGGAAATAACACTTTAAATGGCAGCAAAGGAGCTGTGGATGAGAAAACACTGATAGATAAAGGTAATAGAGCTGTGGGATGGGTTTTTTAGAAGTTCTATTGCTGATAGGTCAGACCACGTAGTTATCCCTGAGGAACATTTATGTTTGTTTGATCCTTCAGTAGGGGCAGACTGTGCAGCTTCTTGAAGACCTTCCTACTCTATTCACATTTGCTCCTCTGCAAAGGATGGTAGTGCCATCTGCTGCGTTGGCAGAGGAAGGTGTGTACCAAGGCAGTAGATTAACTTCACATAGCTAATTCTACAGTCCCTGATGGTTTGTGGTAGTTGAAAAAGATCTTAAAAAATTACAGAATCACAGAATCAATTAGACTGTAAAAGACCTCTGAGATCGAGCCCAGCCTATGACTGAACACTGCCATGTCAACTAGATCATGGCATGAAATGCTGCGTCTGGTCTTTCCTTCAGTGACAGCGACTCCACCACCTCCCTGGGCAGCCCATTCTAATGTCTAATCACTCTTTCTGTAAAGAAATCCTTCCTAATGTCCAACCTAAACCTCCCCTGGTGCAGCTTTTAAAGTGATGGAAAAATTTATAGTAGAAAATAATAGTCTTGGCTTGTCATATAAATGCCAAGACAAAATGACAGATTTTATGAGTAGGAACTACACTTATAAATATTGTCTTTTCCTATTATTTTATTTTTATTGCTGAATGGTAGGAAAGTTAAATGTCATGATTGACTTCTGTGATGGTAGTAAGTGCCAGAGTTGGGATGGGTCACCGTAGGTGCTCCCTGTGGTGTTGAACTGTACATTAGTACTGCCTGGCAACTGCTTTTTGCATTGTTCAAGCATGTAGATGGATGGTATTCAAGAACAAGGTGGTTATTTAATTTTATGTTCCATATTTCTTGGTCCCAGGCCTCATTCATTACCTGATGTAGAGTTGCAGAAGTGTTATTTGGGAAAAATATCTAGAGGCTGTCTTCCCTAACCCCTTGATCAAATCAGCCGCTGCCTTGCTGAATGATGAAAATCTCCAAGGATGGAGATCTCATAACTGTGGTGACCTTTTTCAGTGCAGCTGTATCTTCTTGGTGAAAAAGATTTCCCTAATGCCTGTTGTGATGCTCTTCTGTGTTCCTGTGGCATCAGTGGGCCCAGTGTTGCATCATCTACACTCTGGTTGTTACTGCATTTGCCTCTGTAACTGCTTGTATTAATAGTGTTGCTGTTTCGCTCTCAAGGACTGGAGGAACCATGTTTGTGAATGTTTGCTGCTTTGGCAGTAGTGGTGTTTTTGAGTGAGCATTGAGGGAATTCAGCATTTATAATTGTTTGCATACAAGTAATTTTCTCAACAATTTGAACAGGCCATTGCGTTTGTAGGCATGGCCATTATTGTAGTTTTTCAGCCTTGGGAATTGAGATCAACAGCGTTTTGCCCAGGAGAGGTGTGGTGAATCAGTGAAAGTTTTGGAACTAATATTTATGGATTCCCAATTCCTTTGTGGTGAGTTGACCTTCGCTGGCCACCAGATGCCCACCAAGCTGCTCCATCACTCATCCTCAGTAGGACAGAGGGGAGAAAATATGTCAAGAAGCTCATGCATCAAGATAAGGACAGGGAGGGATCACTTGCCAATTGCCATCATAGACAAAACAGACTTGGGGGAATCAGTTTAATACAGTGCTAATCAGTAACAGAGCAAAATAATCAGAAATAAGAGCAAATGTAAAAACACCTCTTTCCCATCTCTCCCTTCTTCCCAGGTTTAGCTCTACTTCTAACTTCTCTACCTCCTCCCTTCAAGCAGCACAGAGGGATGGGGAATGGGGTTTGTGGCCAGTTCATAAAACTTCACCTCTGCAATCATCCTTCTCACACTCTTNGCTGATAGGTCAGACCACGTAGTTATCCCTGAGGAACATTTATGTTTGTTTGATCCTTCAGTAGGGGCAGACTGTGCAGCTTCTTGAAGACCTTCCTACTCTATTCACATTTGCTCCTCTGCAAAGGATGGTAGTGCCATCTGCTGCGTTGGCAGAGGAAGGTGTGTACCAAGGCAGTAGATTAACTTCACATAGCTAATTCTACAGTCCCTGATGGTTTGTGGTAGTTGAAAAAGATCTTAAAAAATTACAGAATCACAGAATCAATTAGACTGTAAAAGACCTCTGAGATCGAGCCCAGCCTATGACTGAACACTGCCATGTCAACTAGATCATGGCATGAAATGCTGCGTCTGGTCTTTCCTTCAGTGACAGCGACTCCACCACCTCCCTGGGCAGCCCATTCTAATGTCTAATCACTCTTTCTGTAAAGAAATCCTTCCTAATGTCCAACCTAAACCTCCCCTGGTGCAGCTTTTAAAGTGATGGAAAAATTTATAGTAGAAAATAATAGTCTTGGCTTGTCATATAAATGCCAAGACAAAATGACAGATTTTATGAGTAGGAACTACACTTATAAATATTGTCTTTTCCTATTATTTTATTTTTATTGCTGAATGGTAGGAAAGTTAAATGTCATGATTGACTTCTGTGATGGTAGTAAGTGCCAGAGTTGGGATGGGTCACCGTAGGTGCTCCCTGTGGTGTTGAACTGTACATTAGTACTGCCTGGCAACTGCTTTTTGCATTGTTCAAGCATGTAGATGGATGGTATTCAAGAACAAGGTGGTTATTTAATTTTATGTTCCATATTTCTTGGTCCCAGGCCTCATTCATTACCTGATGTAGAGTTGCAGAAGTGTTATTTGGGAAAAATATCTAGAGGCTGTCTTCCCTAACCCCTTGATCAAATCAGCCGCTGCCTTGCTGAATGATGAAAATCTCCAAGGATGGAGATCTCATAACTGTGGTGACCTTTTTCAGTGCAGCTGTATCTTCTTGGTGAAAAAGATTTCCCTAATGCCTGTTGTGATGCTCTTCTGTGTTCCTGTGGCATCAGTGGGCCCAGTGTTGCATCATCTACACTCTGGTTGTTACTGCATTTGCCTCTGTAACTGCTTGTATTAATAGTGTTGCTGTTTCGCTCTCAAGGACTGGAGGAACCATGTTTGTGAATGTTTGCTGCTTTGGCAGTAGTGGTGTTTTTGAGTGAGCATTGAGGGAATTCAGCATTTATAATTGTTTGCATACAAGTAATTTTCTCAACAATTTGAACAGGCCATTGCGTTTGTAGGCATGGCCATTATTGTAGTTTTTCAGCCTTGGGAATTGAGATCAACAGCGTTTTGCCCAGGAGAGGTGTGGTGAATCAGTGAAAGTTTTGGAACTAATATTTATGGATTCCCAATTCCTTTGTGGTGAGTTGACCTTCGCTGGCCACCAGATGCCCACCAAGCTGCTCCATCACTCATCCTCAGTAGGACAGAGGGGAGAAAATATGTCAAGAAGCTCATGCATCAAGATAAGGACAGGGAGGGATCACTTGCCAATTGCCATCATAGACAAAACAGACTTGGGGGAATCAGTTTAATACAGTGCTAATCAGTAACAGAGCAAAATAATCAGAAATAAGAGCAAATGTAAAAACACCTCTTTCCCATCTCTCCCTTCTTCCCAGGTTTAGCTCTACTTCTAACTTCTCTACCTCCTCCCTTCAAGCAGCACAGAGGGATGGGGAATGGGGTTTGTGGCCAGTTCATAAAACTTCACCTCTGCAATCATCCTTCTCACACTCTTCCCCCGCTTCATTGCGGGGTCCCTCTCGTGGGACATAGTATGTCATGAACTTCCCGAATGTGCATCCTTCCCACAGGCTGCAGTCCTTCACAAACACGCTCCAGCATGGGCTCCTCTCCACAGTCACAGGTCCTGCTAGGAGCCTGCTTCAGCACGGGCTCTCCAGAGTCACAGCCTTCTTCAAGGTGCATTGCAGGCCTTCTTCGAGGCTCTGCTGTGTCTTCCACGGGCTGCAGGTGGATCACTGCTCCATTGTGGACCCCCATGGGCTGCAGGGGCACGGCTGCCTCACCACGGCTGCAACAGGGACTGCAGGGGAATCTCTGCTCTAGCACCTGGGGCACCTCCTGCCCCTTCCTTCTGCACTGACCTTGGAAACAGCAGGGCTGTTTATCCCGCATATTCTCACTCCCTTCTCACAGCTGCTGTTGTACAGTGGGATTTTTTACCCTTTCTTAAATATATTAGCATAGAGTTGTCACCAGCATCACTGATGCAGCAGATCTGTCTTGGATTCAGCATGCAGGCATCTTGTCACAATAGCCCCCCCTACAGCCTCCCCTCACTACCAAAACCTTGTCACGTAAACCCAATACATCTGCACTCTTCAGAAATACATTCTTTTACAGATTTTGTAATTTTGTTTCAGTTTAAAGCATTACAGCCTTAGTGTGCAGAAAATGAAGTGCATATAATTACTGGGTACTTCCCAGAAGCTCTTTATTCCTTTTGATTTATCTGTCTGCTGAAAAGCTCTTGAATGGATGTAATTTCTCTTGAGTTGCCTTACAGCTAAATGATAGTATGTAACTCTTTTCTTTCCCTGTAGCTTCCATCTGAAGTCCTATACTTTGGTTCTACAGCTAGTGCAAGTAATTTATTTGTACAAATACAAAGCACCCTAAGTGTAAGAAAATGAAATATTTGATTTCTTTTTTCTTATTCCCTCCCTTCTACCCCACTTGGTAGCCTGTATGAGGGAAACTCTAGGAGATTACTTTTACTTCATTAAAATGTATTCAGTTCAGTTTCTAATATTTACAGTCTTCTCTGCTTTCATTCTAGTCTTTGGACTTTCATCAGACTTGTGCTAAAACATGTCATAGACAAATCAAATTGACTACACAATGGAAGTATTGAAAACCTGTGTATGTACAATATTTGAAAGCAAGTGGAAGTCTGAATATTTTTTTAAACTTTAATTTATCCTGAGTCTATAATTTCCAAGAACTGTAAATTTAAAAATGAACTTGAAGAATGCAATTTTGGTTTTGGTACTGTTCAATATCAGCTATTCATTTGAATTTAGAGACATACCAAAATCAGGCTTGAAAAACTTTTCTCCTATTTTGACTCAAAGTAACATAAATCCATTATCTGGCAGAGGTATTGCAGACTCTCATTCTGCTGCATATCTGGAAGATGTCCACCACCATGGAAAACATTACCTTTATTTCTCTTTTCAGATTACTACTTTGGGCAACCTGACGCCCTCAAGCACTGTTTTTTTCTGTTGTGACATGCAAGAACGGTTCCGGCCTGCCATCAAATACTTCGGCGATATTATCAGCGTGGGCCAACGACTGGTATGTTTGCTTTTTTTCTGCTTGTATTGAGTTTTGATCACTCATTGTAAGCTATTATTTTATATACAGTCTAATAATTCCTTAGTCTTAGGTAATAAAATTAGGTAATAATAATGCTTTGTTATTATTTTTCTTTAATATTTTCCTTTTTTTTTTTTAATGTTTTCATCTCTGTCCCCTTGCAGCTCCAAGGTGCACGGCTCTTGGGAATTCCAGTTATTGTCACTGAACAGTATCCCAAAGGTCTTGGCAGCACTGTGCAAGAAATTGATTTAACAGGAGCTAAACTTGTGCTTCCCAAGACAAAATTTTCAATGGTGTTGCCAGAAGTTGAAGCAGCATTAGCAGAGATCCCTGGAGTCCGCAGTATTGTCCTCTTTGGAGTAGAAGTAGGTGCCTTGCCAATCTTTATATTGGTCTGTGGTAACATCTGTTGGCCCTCAAAGGGGGCATCACGTTCTGTAATTAAAAAAACCAACCTAATTTATATTGGTTAGAGCTCAGATAGCCTTTACAGAATAAATTACTTTTGTGTTGTCTTTAATATTATCTCATAATAAAATTTGAAATGAGATACTTGTAAACTACAGGCACTTGTCTCAATCTTAGCTGGAATTTAAAATGCATGTTGCGTTCCCTAGTAATGCCAGGGGTAGAAAAATACATGTTTGAACTCTTAATTAATTATGTGATTGTGTTACTTTCATTTTATAATAATGGTTTGTTGGTGGGTTTTTTGCCTTTGATTTCTGCCTTGTAGACTCATGTCTGCATCCAGCAAACAGCATTGGAATTAATTGGCAGAGGTCTGGAAGTTCATATTGTAGCTGATGCCACCTCATCAAGAAGTATGATGGACAGAATGTTTGCTCTCGAGGTAAGTTTCTTAGTCAAGGCTCTCTTCACCTTGGGCTTTTATTTTGAGTTCCTTGCTTATAAGCTTTGAGTTCCTTGCTTGTAAGCTAACAAGGAATTTCTAAGGACAAAGCAGTGGATATATGTAGATTTGAGAAGAGGTGAGTGCTCTGATTCTTAAAATAGCATTGAAGATGGAGAAGAATTACTGCTTTTTTTTTTCTCTTTATGATTTCAGTGCATAACCCAGTTTGGGATGTTTGGAATTTAAAAGTGATTGTTTTATACAATATAGATTACTCTGTATAAACATTAGCGTTTTAGCATATCCCTTTATGCAGTGTTATCTCTATGGCAGAGTAAAAGTGCTATAAAGCTTTTGGCTTTGTTGTTCCAAAGAATAGGTATTGAATTTTATTTATTCAGGTGTTGAAATTCTTGAAATGCAATGAAATATAGTAAGTGATCCTGTTCAAAGCTCCTTCTTGTGTGTCTGTCCCTCCTTCTGCTTTTCCTCATCACTGCAAATTAAAGCTTAATCACAAGACCCTGATTGATTCCCATCCCCCCTGCTATTAGGAGCTTAGTCAAACTAAATGCTGAGAAAGTGGAGATGAATATAACAGGAAGGTTTAAAAGCACATACAACTATGTGGTAACAAATTCACGCAAATGATTTTTTGATGGTGTATTCTTAACTTGCCTAGAGGCATCACTATTTGAAGTCAAAACCTAATATATACATTAAGTATTGCAATTTTTGCTTCAGGCCCTAACAGTTATTTGGAAATAGAAATTAATAATAACCACAGCATGTTATACTTTTTCACAGACTTTGAGAGGACCTAATTTCTTAAAGGCTAAAGAGAAATCCCCAGCATATAGTGATTGATAAATCCCATGACTTTGATTAAGTGGGAACCTAATGCCCACTGTCACATACATCATAGAGACACATACAGAATACAGGAGTGACTGAAGTCATGGACTTGCCAAATCAATGTGGTGCAGCAGAAGTAGGAGACAAAACAAATATAGAAAACCTGAGATCTGTCTGCCTTACTGTGTATGTTTTTGTACATTTATCACTTACACTGTGTCTGTAAGCATAGAAGTTGGGCCAATATAATAAAGGTTAAAACAGTGACAAGCTAGCTTTGCTTTACTTTCTAGTCAAAAAGGTAAATGTTTTACTGTGATCCTATATGTCTACAGTCATTACAATATGATTCAGCGAAAGCTTGCTGCCCTGCAGTGTTGAGCCAGCAGCAACACCTTCTCTGCTGCACGTGGCAGTACATACCAGCATTGTCCTCTTTTTGTGTTGCAAAGCCTCGCTTAAAAATGTTACTGAGGGGTGTGGGCTAGAGCAAGCAGGACATGGGCATGCTTGGGAGGAGGAGAAAGGGACATGTATTGGACATGTCCTTAATCCTGACTGACTGTGGCATTACATTTCTTAGGGAAGTGAGCAACATACCAATGTGTTGAGTAATCCTGCTTTGATTTCACCATAGAGTTTACAGTTCCCAGTCACTTTCTTTTAATGAGTGAGTTTGTCATTGTCTCTTGTGCAAATCTGTGCAAATTGGTGAGCTAAGTTTTATTGATCAGGGTTCCTGGACCCTTTCCCTTACCTTTCTGGGAAGATGAGTGTAATATTTGCCTTTTCACAGCCCTTCACAGCCCTTCTCTATTCACAGTGACCTTTCAAGAATAATAAACAGTGATGTTGCAGTGATAACAACTAGCTTCCTCAGCAACCTCAAATAACTTCCATCTGGCCCCACCTTCCCCTTCAATTTTCCACACTGCCCATCACACAGCATGTATTTTGATTGTGCTGGTGATGAATATGCAAATATCTGAGTGGGTGTGCTTGGAACTGCAATTTGACTTAATGGATACCAAAAACTTTCGTGTCTGCCTGGGTAACAGGTTGCCTCCACTTCTGTTGTGTGCTTCAAAATGACAGCAGGCAACAACTTGTAGTTAAAAACATCCTCAGAAACGAAAAAAATCTCAAAATTTTCATTGATGAAAAACCTCAGCCCAAGAGTTCAAGGTTATGACTGTTCTGAATCTCTACCCTGTCTGGTGAAGATGTCTTATGCCAGTGCTTGGTCTTGAATTGAGACAGTTTAGTCTGCTCCTGCTGGATTTCTGTTTTCTTCTGCGTCTTTTCTACTTGTTTCTGCAGTGGGAATGCAACATACTGTTGATATTTTTCCTCTTCTCAAAGACAGCATTGTAAGAAAACTTGTAATTTCCTTGGAAATCATCCAATATGCTTAGCAAGTGCATCTCTTAATTTCTGCTACTCTGAAATCTATAAAAATTGTATCTAGTCCTAGAAAACATATAAGCCGATGCCAGCCTCTTTGACATGTTATGGTATGTTTTGCTTTTAAAGAGAAAATGTTCTCTCTTTTCAATCAACATTTCAGAAAAGGCAGTGATTTTTTAAGAGTCTGGGTTTTTTTCTCATCCATACTAGTTAAAACAAAAACCTCTGTATTCCTGGAGGAGCTCATGTTGAAAACATTATCATGATATTTCATTTTAATTTTCCTAGTTTTCTTCTTTGTATGTGTGTGAGGTTTAACAAATACGGTTGTATGGAGTAGAAGTGCTGAGGAAGGTACCTGCTTTTTTTTCATCTTAAGAGCATTGCAAGGCTTGTTGCTATTATGACAAGCAGGAAGCACTGACTTCAGTAAATCCATGCCTTGTTAGTTTGTTTTTATGTAGGCTGTAGTTACATATATTTTACTGATTGATTCCTTCAAATTAAAAACTTTCCCACATCAGTTGCTATGTAATTGAACAGCAAGGAAGTCTGGAGCTTCTCTTTGCTTTAGTGGTTGCAGTTGAAACCTATATGTGCATATCTCTAGTCTATGCCACTTTTCCTCCCTTGGCTCATTCAGGATCCCATTAGATTTGGTGGAGCATGCAGCTGAGTAGAGGATGATATAGGGAAAGCTGACTCCGTGGAGAGTTTTACAGCCAAAGCATCTGTATCATGACTGGGAAGATGATGGGGGGCATGGGTTGGTCAGCCTTTTTCTGAACATAACATTGCTATCTAAGCAACAACCACAGTTTTAAAAGTCCGGTAACTTAACAGTAAGTCCTGTGCCTTGGGCTATGTGAAGCCCAAGCCCTGCTGAGTTGCGTACTTACAATGTCTAGCAGACCTCGTTTGGTTTTGCTTTCTCTG
The DNA here is from genome assembly GCA_013400655.1 of Mystacornis crossleyi. Classification (NCBI taxonomy): domain Eukaryota; kingdom Metazoa; phylum Chordata; class Aves; order Passeriformes; family Timaliidae; genus Mystacornis; species Mystacornis crossleyi. The sequence continues at coordinate 5,697 of VYZQ01046619.1, read as the reverse complement.
CAGCTATGCATTTTATCCTGTAGCCTGTGAGAACTAACTCTGGAATTACTGCCTGTAATGAAATATCATTTAAAAAGCTGCTGTTGTGCCAGTAGGGTTTATAATGTCTGTAGAAGAGATTTTCCTTCTGTCTCCAGAGATTATTGCTACTAGTGCGCTCTGTAGTCCAACAGCTGGAGCAGTGGTACATAACAAGGACTGAAAGAGAAATTGTTATAATTTCTTGCTCTTGCTTTTAGGTTGGACCTCGCTATTTTATTTTTCCCCAGGCCTTTCAAATCTACATGAGAATGAAGAAAGCTGTCCTCTGGGTCATACAAGGGGAAAGGGTTGTTTTTAAGATGTGTGGGGCTGCTGCCTATTAAATCTCACTTGGGGGAAAGAATCCAGTTCAAGTAGAAAGCTTTGTAATCCAGCGCAGCCTTTTGCCGTAGGAAAGTCTAAACCCAGTCAATTTTCATCCTAGCTTTGTAAAGGAATACCACTAAGAAATGCTGGAATGGAATTGGCAGTTAATGATTTTGTTAATAGGAGATATTTTTAAAAATGCTATCTGTCTTTTTTTACAAAATTCACTCATTCACATTTGCAAATATCTTACTTTATTTCCTCTCTGCTCTTTTCTTTTTCAGCGTCTTGCACGTACTGGAATTATAGTTACTACTAGCGAAGCAATATTGCTGCAGCTGGTAGCTGATAAAGAACATCCAAAATTCAAAGAAATCCAAAATCTCATTAAGGCAAGTGCCCCTGAGTCAGGGCTCCTTTCCAAAGTTTAAAGCAGGCATGGAAGAAGCACATCTCACTGTCCTCTTTAAAGAGGAAGGAAAGCTGTAAGCGCACATGTACACCTTCTTTCGCTCAAAGTTTGGTAGGGGTGTAAAACTAAAAATTGACATACTCATGCTTGCCTTAGCAAAATTGTCTGGTTAGATGTCTGGGTGCCAGTGTTCTCTTTAGTTACAGCTGTCAGAGGTTTTGGGTACCATAGGACCCTTTGTTGTCAAATTTCCTTCTTTGTGTAAGAAAAACTAAATTAACAGAGGTGCCTGCTAGTCCGTACTACACTGATTGTAATGACTCAAAAAAGCGCATATTTCTGTGACACCTCTTGATTGTGTGCTTTGCAAGTGTTCTGTGATGTCCTGTTTTACTTTTGTATTAATAGAAGATAATTATGTATTGGATAAATGTGATGTGATACACTTTAATGTTCTATGTAAATGAAGTATTTTACTAGGGCATAAATTAAGACTGAGTAAGATAAATGAACTACATGTGCGCTTTTGTTCTCTAGGATAAAATTTAAGCACTTTCCTTCATAGGCAAGACACATAAATCAGGCAGAGCTAATGTTTGGTTGCCCTAGGTAGCTGAAGTCTGCATCATGACTTTTGATTATATTGAAATTGACTGCCCAAGGCTATGTACTTGAGTGTATACAAACAGAAGACTATCATGTAATGAGTTCTCTATAAACAACTGGTGTAAACTCCTTCAGAACTTGCAAATATTACCAAAGCTTTAAATTGGAAATGCTAAACATGTTTAAGAATTAAAACTTTTCAGGTTTGAGTGCTAAATCTAATAAATTAGTTTAGATTTATATTGCTTTCTTTTACCCTCAGTTTAGTTAGGTTGAGTAATTCTGTCCAGTTTACTCAAGAGGGTTCTGAAAGACAGCTCGGCTTCTCTGGGGTTTTGTGCATTTTTTGTGGACTATAGTTGGGTGGAGTTTGAATAGAATCTGGCCTAAAACCATTCTTCAGAAAAATGGGATATTTAACATAATGATATATATTTTTTCTATCTAGAACTAATCTTTTAACATGTGATTGTTCATAAAGGCACTTCCTTCATGTTCTAGGGGATTAAACAATGTTGTATAAAGTTTACAGTGTGCCTGAGACATTTATTTTTTTAAAAGAGTACTAGAAGATGTGATACTAAACACTGATCTTTTTGGTAGAAAAGCTATTAAGGTACATGTATTGTTTTGAATTCCTTCTTTTCCCCACAAGATGGCTCTAAAAGAATTGTTTCATAAATAAAAATTGTTTCAGTTGTTTCATATAACCTTTATATGTTCAAAACAAATAAAGAGTTAACATTTGCTGTCTCTCTTTCGCCTGTGATATTTGTTGTAGAGCAAATCCTGGAAGCTGTGTTTGCCATGGACGTTATTCTAGTTTGTACAGCTGTGGAAGTTCTGTGGATGTCATGGGAATTTTGTGTAAAGATCAAGGGTGGATAATGTTGAATGATTCTTGTCTTCTGCATCTAGTTACAGTGTTATTTAACACTCCAGAATATGAGGAATGAACCTTATGCTTCAAGTTGGAGGCTGGAATGCAAGTGAGGTTAAGAACCACTGTCCTATATCACTGACCTACTTTTAACCTTCTTTTCTGGTATATTAATCGTATTTCTTAGCAGTATAAAGTTCACTTATATAAATCAACAGCTGTGCACAAAGATACTATAAATTTCTTATGAAGTAATGGGTTTATTGCCATTTTACCTTTATGTGTTGATGGTACTAAGACATCAACAATTGAAGGAAAAACTGTACCAATTTTTTACACAGTTATTTTTGGAACAGTATCATTTGCCTCAATAACAAATGCTTGGATTTTTAAGAGGTAATGATATTGATTACTAGAATTTTACCACTTTCATAAGAAGTAAGTTGAAAGACCGATGTCACATTTTCCTTTACATTCCTCTTTTGCCACAAAGAGAATCAGTGGGTAGCAAGATGGCACTAGAGAAGAAGCTATAAAATACATTGATATTCTCCATGATGATTCTCCTTTTTTTTTTCCTTTCATTTGCATAGCCTTCTGTGGCACGCTAGATTTTTGTCAAGGTCCTTAATTTGTGTTTTTTTTTCCCGTAAGCTTAACTATTAAGAATTCAGAAGTACCCAATGTTATCTTATAAAACTGAGCTCTTAGATGTGGATTTAGGGGCAAAATAAATTTCTCTTTTGTTAGATGGGTGCATTATTCAGCATCACATGGGTCATTCAGATGAAATAGTAAGAGTGTTTATTTTAAAAGAATAGGGAAAAAAAGTTGCTATATTTCTCTTATGTAAAGTAAGTTTATTCACAGGACATAATTTCCTTCACTTCTTCATTGCTCTCACTCATTTGTATTTTCTGTTCTCTGACAAGTGGGTGTTCCCATGCAGTAGAACAGCAGAAATGAACCATTTGAGAAGAGGTCTGTGGGCTGTTGCGTTATCTAGAGTAAGTACTGTTTTGTCCTGCAAGGATAGGAAATAATGAAATAACACAGAGGAGGGGGATTGCTTAAGGGTATATTCAGCTGATTGTGAAGAAGCTCTCTGTCAAACTTTCTTTATTTGAAGACTTCACCACAGCTATGGCTAAGCAGTACAATTGTTACCTGCTGTAGGTGGCTTCAGCATCATTTCTCTTTCCTTGGGGAAGCAGAAAGACACCTCTTGGCGGAGAAGGGTGGTTTATTTTCCCATGTAGGGGTTCTGGTTCTGTGCAAGGTTGCCAATACATTGTTTACCTCACTGCAGTGCTGATGTATAAATGCTACACTAAGTATAGTAAGATATGTGTGTGATTAGTTTTAATCTGCTAAATCCTTACAAAGATGAGTATTTTCTTATTAGGACAGTTTAGGTTTTGAGTTTAAAATGTAATTCTGTTTGTTCTCAGAACCATGGTCCTTTTATTGTTTTTCCACATGCATAATAATTTTGTATGAACTAAAGCGAGTAGGGTTTCCAGTAACCTTTACAAAACCTGAAAACAGAGAACGAATAAAATATCGGCCATTGTAAGCCAGTGTTTTCTATTATGGCTGAAGAAATTATGCTGTGGGACTGTTCCACCACCATTTCTGCTCTCGCCTGTCACTAGCTCTCAGTCAACTGTTCACTTAAATAAATGATGCTGCTTATTGAGTATGTTTCCTATTAGACGTAGGGTGGTACCCTCTCTCAACCCCATCCCTGCCCACATATCTATTACTTTATCTAAACAATTACATTAACGTTTCAGGAGAGAAGAACTCGGATCAGTCATTTTCTACTGCTACAGACTGATTTTTCTCTTCTGTAAGAGATGAAGACTGGGTACTTTGTTTCTTTAAAAGCTTTGTTTCAGTTTAAAATAAGGTAATTACTGGAGCTGTGGAGCCCTGAAGAACGGCAAGTGATGTTAACGATGATAAAGGCTTTCCCTTTGATAAGGGGTGATGCCGACTAGTAGTCCTTTGTAGTCCACTTGTTCTTCAGAGTATTTTTCTACCACTGTAAGTGCTATGGTAATGGCAGAAGATGGCAGTGATTTCTAGAAGTTGGGGTTTGTTTTTTTGTGGTTTTTTTCTGCTTGCTGGATAAATTAGAGGTAAAATGTACTAAATAGATGTAGCAGATGTCCTTCAAATAGGTTTAGAAAATCTGCTCTGCAAATAGAGATTTCATGGTTTCATCTTAATAACTGGAATACTTTCATCAAGCTATTGTTAGTCCTTTCTGTAATCTCAAGTAGTACTTCTGGTACAGTAGAGATTGCAATTGATATGTGCTGCTCCTCTTAGACAAGACTGTGCATATACATAAATATAAGGTGAAGTGTGGGGTCTGGTCTTTTATTACTCATTTGAATTGCAGAACTTTATTTTCCATATGAGATAAAAGAATATTTGCAAAGGACTGCTGTGAATGGAGGGAATTTATTAAGTATTAGCATGCTTAGGTCAGCTTAATAGACTTACTAAAACCGCCAGGGTGTTGGCAGCTCTCCTGCCACTAACAGCATTAGGCTTTACTTTAATGAAACCTTTATCTGCTCAAGAGAGAAGATTGAGCAAACAAATGAAGAGAGCAGTTAATAATAGATGGTGAAGTGCAAAGGCAAAATGGGAAAGAAAAAGTTTTCTAATTATTATTGGTTTGCTTCCTTTTTTTTGCATGGGGATATTAGGAAGCTGGAACATTGTTAATACGGAGTTATATACATTAACTTTCAAAAACGGAGGAGGTCATAGCAGTCATTGCCTCTATCTTGGTGTGGCCTTTATTTCCTTCCTCTACTGATCTTACCTTTTTTTCATTATAACTGTCCAAAAAGCAGACTCTGCTAAGCTTTTTTCTGCTCTGGGTATCACAAAAATTGCCAGCTGGAAGGGCAAATATTCTGTTACCAAATAAAAAAGGAGAAGGTGTTGGAGAAAGACTGAAGATCACCACATACTTGGCAGTGATATTCCCAAGGCAAGTATTACCCGCACTATGGCTTCAAGAGCAGGAATGTGTACAACTGAGACTTGAACAAATGAAAATTTTTGAGAACAAAGATAGCTTATCATAATTTGAATGGTTTTACCTGTCTGTGACATCATTTTTTACAGCTGAAAGATCTTTGTACACCTGAAATAAAGTTGAGTTAAAACTAAGTTGGTGCCATTCATCTTGCACCATTGGGAGAAGACAGGATTGTTAGGTTGACTCAATATGCATTAGAGCCAGCCTTAGTTCAGCTGAACTCTAAAAGATGGATTTTAAAATATTGTTCAGGCATCTAGAAAAGCAGATGTTTGGCTATGACATTGTTTCTGTAATTCCTAGAGGCTTATTAAAATTAAATGTTATGCTGACATTATTTTTAAGTTCAAATATCATAGAATCAAGAGAATGGTCTGGGGTGGAAGG
>VYZQ01046618.1:7031-49234 GCA_013400655.1 Mystacornis crossleyi | reverse complement strand
AACAGGCAATCACTTATTTACACTTAATTAAGCATAAACTAACTCCCCTCCTCCTTCGGGAAGGATAAGTAGATAAATAGAAATGGAAATAAAAGAGTGGATGAGTAATCACTGCTGTTCAAACAATAATTCACAAACAAAACAAGTATGATAAGATTCAGTAGCCTGTGGCAGACATTTGTTTGAGTGAACAAGAAGATCATATTTTCATACTTTTGGCCATCTCTGTGGTCTTAGGCAAACTGCCAATTCTTACTCTACTGTCAACCCCTAGACCTAATGGAGATGAAAGGCAAAATACAGCTCCATTCCAANCTTGTAGAACTATACAGACTTGCCATCAAACCTAAAACAAGAAAGAATATTATTGTGAGACTACCAAAAGACATAATTTTAAATCACACTGCATTTATATTTCCAAGCCAAAGGCCAGGAAACTACTTTTGGATTAAAAAGGAAAGCTACATTCCTGTACAGTCACTTGGCTATTCAGAAGTGAGAGGTTGCAAAACACGGATCAAGATCTTCACGTAAGGGCACTGCTTCTAGTGAAAGAGATGAAAATACTTATCCAGTAACTCTAGACAAGGCGCAGTAGTCAGGCGCTGGACTTCCAGATACAGAACAAAACAAATAAACAAAAAAACCCCACACCCCAAAAAACCCTAAACCCAAAACTTCACAAAAATTGTGAAGAATTTGGACATAACTAGGCAGAGAATAGAAAGCTAAAGGAATTTTTAAATGGTATTTTCCCCCTCATTTTAATACTATTTGGGATAATCAGATAAGAAGATAAAAAGGCTTTGTATTTAATATCACATTAGTTCTTACAGGACACATCTACAGCCAAGCAGCCTGTGGCTGTTTCCCATGTTTCTCCAAGACTGCAACCTTAAGAATGCATAATTTCTTTGCCAGAAACAAAATGATTAAAATGTGTCATAAAAGAGCAGTGAAGAGGTCTCCAATTTCTGCTGTACCTTCTCTGTCAACCTCTTTGCAGACTCCAATTCCTCTATAAATCTCAACCCTACATAATCCCTTGTGGAGTTCAATGGCTCACGGTCAACACAGTCCACATTACCCAGAGAACACAACAGATACATTCTTCACCCTCTCAATGCACTTGGGTGCCCAGTAATTTGGCCAAAGGCAGGCCTGCATTTATCCAACTTCTCAAGCAACTCCTTGTCATTTTGGCACAAGCACTTTACAACTCAATTTACAAGAAAAGTGGCAGTTTAGTTCCAGCTGCAAAGCTCCAAGAGTAATATTAGGAAAATACAAACCGTATTTCACCTTTTATTGGCAGGGCACACACAGCACTTCATTAGTTTACTTAGCATCCAGGAACTGCATGTGTGGATGGATCAGTTCTTTGATCAAGCCTTCACTTATTTAAAAAAGGCCTCCATAGATCAGTCTTCTAGCACTGNATTAATTCCATCAGGGCCACATTCAGGCTGACAGGGCTGAGGTCATAATTTAGCCATTAGCACTAGGAACAACAGAATTTGTCTGCCCAGAACTGCAGGACTATGGGCCGTGCTTTCCCTTTTATGTCCAATCAATATTATATTTCGCGTTGTCTCACCAGGGTAATGGAGGAATGGTCACAGCACTGGTTTGAAGAACACTTCTAGCAAAAGACAAAATTCTCCTTACAGACTATCAGCAGTCCAATTCCTGTTCTTCTGCTAGAATACATTCCTGGTCACATTAAGCTCTGTTTTCTTTCTACAAAGATCCAAAAGGAACATACAATATGATTTTAAAAAACTGTGCTGGCAAGAGCAGCTCTGCCTATACCTTGGGGTTTTCATACCTCTGCAATGTTGCAGGCAGCTTCTCCTAACTAAACATGAAAAACCTCAAATATAAAATTACTTGTAACCCAAAATAAGCCCTACTGCAATATAACACACCAACATTTATGGCACAAGTACAATTTATCGCATGATCCTGCCATTTTTTACTTACCTGTGGGCAGTGAGAAGTGTTTCCCACAAGGAGCTGTGGAGCAAAAGGCCTGCAAATCCAACTTCACTGATTTCCTTCTGGAGCTACATTTACCTTCTCATATTTTCCAACATCTCTATGGTGGCAATTAAAAATATGTGTAAATCCAAGATACTATAAAAGAATTTCCTTCCCTACTTAAATGAGTCTTCCTTGCCTGGATGTCCACTGGAGGTGGGAACATGGGACAATCAGTTCTGGAATCCATACGCTCTTTGCCCCCCATCCTTGGGTATCAATTCTTCTAAAGACTGCTACATGTACCAAACAGGACTGAATTAAGGAAACTCAGTTTTACACTTCTACAGATTGCAAGATGATAGCTGGAAGGATGAAAGCTGTATCTTCTTCACACTCAACTTACAAAGATTTCAGCCTTTTCAATTTTCTTGCGATTTCTCTGAGGACCTTTCATTTGCCTCCCCAACCTTTTTAGATCCAGTCAGCTTTCATCAGCTTAGTTAGAGCCTGTAAGCAGGAAGAGCTGAAGATTTTAAGCATCTCTGTATCACTGGTTATTTTAATTTGGTCTTGTTTATAAAATAACAATATAGAATGACCATCATTCTCTTGACTTTAAAATTGGCTGCTGTAGTTCATTGATTTTAGTTATCTGATGAAGAGAAAGAGATCCCTAAGTGACAGCTGCTGATATATGGTAGGGCTTTATACTGTTGAAATATTTAACTGAATTCAGTGACTCAGAAAAATTCAGAGCATTGATTTTATAGATGAAACAGCAGCCTTAAGGCCCCAAATTATTTTAAAACAAATTTTATCTACATTTTGGAACACTTTGAACTTAAATGTTACTGTCAGCTCCACATACGCTCATTTCTGCAAAGGTTTCTCATGTACTATGGTACCAACTTAAATTCTAATCCATTTGCATTACACTGGTACATACCCTGATAGGTTATAAATAAGAGTGAATGAACTTAAATGTGTTCTCACTTTACTTAATTTGCAACAGTACAACCTACTTTTACTTTAAAGAGGTGGGGCAGAACTAACATATCAAAATAAACACATATTCACATAATATGTTAAGTTGATGCAACCCTGTTTTAAAAAAGGGAAGAAACAGTGGTAATAATTGGACAGGTTTTCCATAGAGGGAAATTGCCACTGAAGGGATTCCCACTCAGGACAAATACTCAAATCTTAATTTATCTAGGGAAAAAAAAATGTTTAAAATTTATCTGTGGTTAAGTTAAAAATAAAAAAGCCTGGTAACCAGCAGCTCTTGACTCCTGTCTTGCACCAAAAATGACTTCAAAGAGGTGTATCAGGATCTCACAGCACCGCTCAATAATTAGCAGATGAAATCCAATGACAGTCAACACAGAATCAAAGCTAATTATATTTACAATGATGGATTTGAAATTAGCTGTTAATATTCAGGGAAGACTTCAGAGTAAGCACTTAGGTTGGCAGTTCTCTCTGTCACCTCCATGCTCCACAGCAGTCTGAAGGCAAACAGAACCCAAGGAATTACTATTAAAGAATGAGAGAAGAGTGAAACACCATCACAGCCGTTTTATGAACTCATCGTCTGAGCACTGAGAGCATTTCTGCTTGCTCCTCTCCAACAGGATGGAAAAGCGTGATCAGGAAAGGCATGAAGGATGAGCATGGGCATGCAACGGCTTCTGTTTCAGAAAGGGAAAACAAAAAACCCAAGCCTGGAAAAAAGATGATTCAGGATAGACAGAGAGTCTACCCTGACTGAGATACAAGCAGTCTTAAAAATCAGAAGTGGCATGAAGGAGATGAACACAGAACCAGCGTTCATACTTTGTGCCAGCACAAGAGCTCCAGAGTATCAGGTGGATGCTCCTTCCCTTGGCTAATGCATGTGTTGCCACAGGACATTGCAGAGGCCAAAAATATTTAAATGGTACAAGAAATTAGGAGCAGGCATGGGAGAAAAGCCAGTCAAGGGCTATTAAAAGCAATTATGCAGATACAAGCTCAGGCTGAAGAGGGCCCTCAGCCCCAGATCGTCACTGCCTGGCAGGGCAGGTCCCAAACACTTTGCCTTCCCCTCTTGCCCTTATCAGCAGCCCAGCTTACTGAGCTACCACAGCCCAAAAATACTGGGCTAAACAGACCTCTATGGCCATGTCAGTATTTTTCTATGAAAAGCTATGAAGCTGAGACAGATTTAATTGTGGTGCAATGGGATCACACACTAAAAATAGTGATTTTCAAAGTTCTATCACCTGCGTAGGAATAAGCAGAAAATGCGAAGAGCCACTCTGAGGCAATGTATAATTCATACAAATTTTGCCATCTAAGCTCTTTAGGCCTTTCTTAAATAAACAAATAATTCATCCTCCACATCGTCTGCAGTCTGAAGCTCGTACTGATTATGTTGATGCCCTGGTAGAATTTAGAGCCCAGCTGAGCACAGGGTCCCGTTGTGTCCTCTGCAAACAGAGGAAGAGAGAGTTCTTGCCTCACAGAGCCAGCAATATTAAAAAAGCATAACACAAGAATCATAGAAGACTAGAAACAGAGATGAGGCCGCTCCAAACCAGAGCCTCAGGAACAGAATATAATTTTTTTAAGTTAATGTCTGTGCACTTCTCCCAGACTGTCTCAAAAAGAGAGAAGAATGGATCTTTCCAGATGGGCAAACTAAGTACTGTGAAAAAGCATTAGAGAATCTCATGCAGATATTGTGCCACAACTGAAGAAACATGATCAACAGAAACATTTTTACTTATTTCACATACACATAAACCATGATGGACCCCAAGAGTAACCTTACTGTATCTTTCAGGTAATTTCAATGGAAACCATGTCCAGTAGTCTTGGGCTAGTTCTGTGAAATCTCAAGGGATAGGAAGCACATGTCACTACAAAGAAATACAAGATACGTACATAAAGACACCTGGTACAGCCTTCTCAAATTCTAGACTTCAGCACAGTCATTAATGAACACAATTAGAGAAACCTTTTCTTGAGGGGTCTGATTCTTCACTGTTGTTTTTTAATCATAGAATTTCTACTGTCCCAAGTCTATCACAAAGCACCTGATAAAGAAACACGCTGCCTGCTCTGTTACTCAAGAAAAAAAATCAGACTTCTGAAAGAACAAAATATCCAAACTCAGAGAAAAATAATAGGGTCCAAAGATATGTCAGCTGGTTTTTGAGAGGCTTTGTTCTTCACATCAGCTTGTATTTACATAGCTATCTTACTCCTAAAGCAACAGGCAACACAGACAAGGTTCCAAAGGTATAAACCAGCGTGTGAGTCTGCCCAGAATCACCTCCAACTCCACAAACATACAACCTGGCTTTTGATATTTTTCACAAAGTTCTGGTACAGCCTTTGACATCCAGTTTCAAACAGTCTAGAGGCTACATGAAGTGGCAGTATTAGTATTCTAATCTGAAAAAACCCAAAAAAATGAGATCCATCACAATAATGCAGTCTAGCAGTGCTATAATTTGGGTGACAGTACGAATGAGTCACAGGTAATTGTCAGGTAACAGGAGGAACACAATTGCCTTCAGTCAGCACCAGAGTCCCACTGCAGGCATCAGAAATAGTTTTTTGCAGTGGGAAACAACTCAGGGAAGCAGAACAGAGATAATCAGAGTCAAGGAAAATATGACTGAAAATATTTAATGAAAGGATTTCATTACTACAAATAAATCACGGTCATATTCACTGTAAGGGTTCCTATTCTCGAAATTAAGAAGAATCTGTATTTTGCAATTAACACAAACAAAAATGGATATATACTCCTTCTTAGAAAAGTATTCTCTTTCCCTGCACAAGGCAGTGCTGAGTACACACTGGTTTTGCCCCAGTTTGCTCTGAAAAATCAGCTAGAATACAGATCCATTTCTGAGCAAGGTGTGAAGTCCAACTTCTGGCATCTGGTAGAAAGATACAGCAGTATCTCTTTAAATATTTAGTTTCCTGCCTAAAATTAATACTGGAATATCAAAAAGAACCTTGTGACACCTACAGTGAAAATTCTCTCATATGAGAATCCCAATTTTAACAACAGATATCTCAGGAACTACTTCTCTCACTTAATGAGCCTTGGCAGCCATTCAAATTAAACACGCTATTGTGCAAGGAGCTAATTATGCTGAGATTAAACTCAGAGAATGATAGGGACATCCACTGTACTTCTGGCAATTGTAAGAGCTCTCAGTATTGCAGAATACAGCTTGTATTTCATAATTCTGAAAGATGTTCCTCCCAATCCAATTTAAAAATTGCACATGCATGCTCACACATACAAGATTAATTAAATTTTAAAAACATTTTTCAACTATTTCTGACCCACATACATTCACAAATTATTTGTTTTGCCCTATTTCTCCCGTATCTGAATGTTCATCCTGTATCTCATATATCCATTTGTCATAATCCTCCACCATTTCTCTGATAACATTAACAGCCTATCTCTTTCCCTAGGAAAGCTGAAGTAATGACAGTAAAATATTCGGTCATTAAAGTATTCTAATTAATTTTCCCAGTATCTTCCCTGATAGTGCCCTTTTCTTTCCCAGAAGACCTAGTGGTCAGTTATCTCTGTCACTGCTACCCAAAGACAATGCATGTAAATAGAGGGAGTTTTCCTTGGCACACACAAGCAGAAGCACTTCTGAAATTTCATGAGTAAAACTCGTCACAGGATGATTTCCCACTTCCTCTCCACTAATGTCTACTTGGAAGAAGTTTGATTACGCAACATAAAACCCTCTAAATCCTCATAAAGGCCTGGGGAGACCAAAGACAAGTGATCAGACTCTTCTGCAGCAAAGCATGTTTAACATCTCACAGGAATGGATTCTTGCATGCACGATGGGAAGCTGGGTAGCAAAGTAATGGAACCTGGATTTGCAATGGATTTTGCATCTTGTGGTTATCTCCAGCAGTATCTGACACTGTGTGTAATCTGATTTAAGGTTCCCCCATCCCACAGTCCAGGCACTCACAGCAACTGCTTCCCCAGGGGATTTGCTGGTGTCCAATGAAAGCACAGTCCCTGCAGCACCACTCCTTTGAGGGCGAGGCATCAACAGAGCTGTGCTTCTCTACCCTGCCTTTAGTTTTCATGAAATTTGTCAAACTGCAATTATTGAACACTCCTAACCCTGCTTTTCCCATCCCATGACATTCAGGACCCATGCCAGCAGATGTAAAGATTTTTTTTGAGGATAAACAGGTGGACAGAATCATCAGCCTGAGAAATTAAGCAACCCGATCTGTGCTTCAGTTTGTAAATTGGTCAAAAGCAGCTTTCCAAGCTTTCAGCCAAACTGGATCACCTAGCAGAAGGAAAGTAGTCCCTATCATCTTGAGGCAGCAGTCTTCCCTTGAGGAAAACTCTCCAGAAGCTGTGAGGCAAAGCCCTTGTTTCCTTGAGCAGCCTTCACACACAAATTCTGCAGTTATTTCATTTTCATATTCTATCAACATATTGTTTTCCTTAAAATGGAAAAACCAAATGTGAAAGGCCTGACCTCTCTGAGGCTGATGGGTATGAATCAGGGCACAAATGAGCTGTATCTGCAAGTAATGACTACTGAAACAAGTCCCTAGAAGACTAGAGGCAAAGCAAGGTTAGTATTATTAAATGTAGCTCACTGTAAAACAAGACAAACCAGAAAGATTTACAGATAATTATCTGTATATTGTCACTGGTCAATCAACAAACTGCATTTAAGAATCCGATAAAGTGATTTCCTAATTAACTGCTCATCACGAGCACTTTTGGAGAGAACAGTGGGGCTGAGCTAATTGTTGCAGTAAAACCAGAAGATAAACAAATTTTAAGCTTCTTTAAACAAATTAAAGAAAAAAGTAGCAGAGCAATGCAGTGAAGGAATGCACTTCCGAAGCTTGCACTTTGCTCTGTTCTTTTTGTATTTTTGTTTCTGCTGCAAAGCAGGCACACACAGCGCACCCACTAACTGTCATCCAATTTATGAGAAACATACACACTCGGCAGCATTCTGGAAGCAGTCTCTGCATTCCCCCATGTTGGTATTCTAACATTTCACATTAACTTTTACTTTGCCTCACATCACCTCCTGCCAAGCCCCCAGTTCCTGTATTTCTGATAGCACAAGGTGCCGGGAAAAAAGCAGGGACACCTGACCCCAGGCAGCACAACCCCAAGTGTGATCCCACCTCCCCTTCCAGGCTGGCTCTGTTACAAGAGCATCAGTAATTACAGAACCAGCATTACACTATGGGAAAATCTCTTATTTTAAACTTTTACATTTTAAATTCTGGAACAGTCACATGCAAGCAGGTGCAAAGCCTTTGCAGATGCCCCTCCCACTCCAGCAGCCCTTCCAGAACATGCATTTCAGACCCCTTGCTCCTCTTATAATCCTGACCTTATCAATATCCCCTGGAAAACTCTGGCCACAAATCTCTCAGCTGAATACACAGGTTTTGCTAGTTTCTCCCCACTATGGTTTTAAATGATTGCTTTTAAAATAAATATAAATGAAAAATGTGTAACTTGGTGAAGACAAGTATCTTAGCAGGCTGGTATCCTGAAGTCTTTGTTATATTTTAAAAAAGGCAAAGATTGCATAACACCACCACTCTGGAAAACTTTCCTCTCAATTACGTAGTCAAAAGCCTCCAAAAAAGTAATGAATTTAGTGAATTAAAAATTTATCTAACTCTTTACATGTCACCATTCCCAATAGTTGTTTTTCCTGCCAGGATGCAGTACCTGTGATTGAAAACCCTTATGTAACTTCTGAATTTTTCCATCTAGCTCCAGCAAGCTGACATAATCTAGCAACAGAGTCTTCGGTGTCCCTGTGCATATACTGGCAGTAAAGTGTGAATGTTGCATGGGAGTAGCTTAAAATATTTCTTTAATATTTTATCATTTGTTCATTTGTGTTCCCTCCAATCTCAGGTGCTGGCAGATGGAGTTTTTTTCCTTTTTAACTCGCAGGAGATGGAATTTTCTGGTTTGTTTTTCCCCTACAGCAGATGTATTCATATTTCAATATATTTCAGTCATTTTTCTATTCCTCACCTCTTCCTTGGAGATTGACTGCTTACTTGCACAGTATTTTTAAAATAATGATTTTTTTTTTTTTCTCCTTGGATAGACAGACAGGTTCTAACATTTTTTTTTAATTTAACTATTACATGTAATTTGATAATTCCTAGTAAGAGATAGGTAATTCTCCTTTTAAGTATGTGGATTGTCAAGTTTTATTTTTTAAAAAGTCAAATACATTAGGGGAAAAACCTCCAAATTTAGGTAAAGACCCAATATTCTCTCAAGGCCATACGCCTATAAAAGTCATCTCCATTTATTCTCCAGTCTGCTGCAACTGAAGCACAGTTTCCCAGATTAATAGATCCAGTATCACTATTTAATCCTCTCCTCAGTGACAGGATATAATGATCTGATGAATATGCTACTTAATGGACTACCTGAAAGTGTTCAAAAACCATGGTGATGAGCACAGGCTAGAAAACTATAGAAAATGTCCTAGAATAGAATGAGAATTGAGAAGTAAATCAGCCTGTAAGGGACAAGACTTATTCAGGGATGTATTGGACCTTTTCCTTCCCATAAGCATTTCCATTTTTAGTTCCTTTATTAATATTTTTACTGTTTCCCCAGCTCCATGTGAATGCACTGGAATCGTACAAGGTCTAATCTTAACCATCTTGCAGAGCAACGTTGATAACCTCCCACAAATTAACATTAGCTCAGTAACTTGCCAGTTTGTCTATATAAATTGCCAAAGATACACAGCACCTCCCTGCTTCTGTATAAATACCATTTACCATTGATTTATTACTAATATCACAATACATAGTCACTCTGTAGCAATTATTTATTTGTTTTTAATTTCAATAGGGCAGAACTCAATTTGTCAGCCATACAGGCTCCTTGCTCAGTAGCCTACCAGGGGACTCTGAGAGCTCCTGGAACACATCCAGAACATGCCAGCCCAGAGTGGGTGGGAAGAAATCAGCTTCACCTGGCAGCCAAGGGAATTACCAACCTACTGTCAGGTCAGCCTGTGTTTCTGCCAAGGACAAACATTAGCAAGGACTTCTTGGCATTGCAAATACGGGAGAGATTTCTATACCTATCCTACACAGGGACTCCGACTATACAACACGTTCAGTATCCCTGGAATTTATATGAATAGGAAGATATTGGCATTCAGTCCCTTATGCAACAACGCAGTTCTGTAGAATTCACTACACAACCACTCACAACCATACAGTCCAGAATGCCAAGACCCCCCAAAAAGCTCTAAAATGTTACAGCTGCCTGCATATCTCACAGTAAACATAGTCAGATCTACGTGGATCTTATACTATTTCACCTATTTGCATAAATCAAAATCAATTTATCCAAAGGAAAAAAAAAGCCCCCATAGACATAAGATTCAACTTCTTGGAATGACTGTGAAATGCCAACATAAATCAAACCTCCAAAACTTCACTGTTCTGGAGAGGGAAACACTGAATTACCAATATCTCTGCATCTCAATCAAGTACCAAGTTAACTTTGTTTTTAATTACCAATCAAATTAAGACCATCGGGACTGATTTATTATACAAACAGTGCAGAATTGTTTTAAGCTTTGGTTGTTTCTATACAAAATTATAAAAGGACATATAAAATAAAGTCTTTATATCCACACACTAATCAAAAGCAGAAGAGAATTTATGTAATAAACATTTTGTAAACAGCAGTTCACATAAAAAGCCATTTTTAACACATTCCCAATTAGATTGTCAGTATACATACACACACACACTACCATGCAGAACTCCTACCCGAGGACTGTTGTGTGTCTTAGCTTCCAATTCAACCTCTTTTTAACTACATCCCATGTCTTGTCCACCCTCTTAATTTTAACCTCGTCCTTTCCTTAGCTGAATGCATTTAAAGACAGCATTTTAGCAGAGTTCATTAATAGAATAAAAACATTCTTTGCAATTTGTCTTTTTATCTTAGTAACTAAAACATATAATTATACTAATTCACTTGCAAAATAAAAGGAAACCATGTAGTTTTAAAATACTTTGCTTATTAAAAATACCATAATCAGTTCACGGCTTTACTTAAAAGGTCATTTTGCTATAAATAATGGATTTATAAGTGTACAGCCAATGATAAGCCACCCAAACATAGCCCTGGATATAAGGTTATAAGAAAGCTACTGTCAATAAAATATCCATAATATGACTCAATATGCACAGTCATGCTATTTGCAAATGGACAGAGGGCAGAAATTAAACTGTACATCTGGTCCGGCATACAATTCAGCAGTGATTAACAGCAAATGCATGATGTTGAACATCGGTGTGACTACACACAATTCCTCACATGTTCAGTGTCTGTGTTACAGCTGAAGTTGCAGCAACAGACATGTCCTAATGCAGAAACAGAAGATGCATTATCACAAAAATGTTTAGAGACACAAGCATTGCTTTTTGTCAGCTCATACATTCTGACAAGTGACAATAATGATAACCCCAAGCCTTATTTCCAGTAACAGATGCAGCCTGAGGCCAACAGTACAAGTTGTGTCGTATGTCTTTCTATGCCCTTCACCAGCTCCACACTGATCTCCATCTGCTTGGCCCTTCGATTAAGGCTCTCTTTGGATTTTAATTTGTGCCTTTCAGTCAAGCTTCTGACCAGCTGGTAAACAGAGAATGAAAATCTCAGATACCACCATTGGTTCAGGACCTAAGCATTCATTCCCACCAGGCAGACAGCTCATGTGTCCGTGTTGGATAACACTGGTTCATAAAGAGGCTCATTAGCTCAGCAGATTCACAAATGATCCTAAACAGCAACTCACTCCCTAAGCCTGAAAGGTGCTAGAAAGGGACACTCAGCTCTGTTGTACATGAATTATGTTGTATGTGAAAGGTAACTTTGCAAACTGCTCCCCAGCTCCTCCATGCCAGGTTCTCTTAGCACACAGCCATGCTTCAGTGCATCCATCAGCAAAAAGAGCACCCAGAACCCTGACATAGCTGCTCCTGGAGAGATGGCATCAGAACTTGGGAACATGAGCAATACTCAGGCCAGTGGTCCATGGTTTTGTATATTTTTTATTTGTGAGACTTTAGCATGCTAGTTTTCCTTCCTCCTCTCATGGATCAAAAGGCCTGAGGTGTTTTCTCCCCGAAGAGCTGTGTTCATGAGAAGTTATTGCCTGCTCCTTTGGAAAGGGGGCTAAAACATCACCCTGTTTCACACAAGTCACTGAGAACACCAGAATGGCATAGTTAATGTCAAAGCTAAGATTAAACCAGTGAGATAAAGACAAGAAATAAGTGACTCCCATACAAGGAAAAAAACCCAAACAACCCTATCATTACAGCCTACTGTAGGATCATGTTTCGTTCTGAAAAGTTTGAAAACATCAATACATAACAAATGACATTAAAGTAACACATTTCATACAGCTCACATTTCCCATCACATAAAAAACAACAATCTCTACCACAAACTCCTTTTGATCAAAGCACAATGGCTTGAACAGCTTCCAGGGATGTTTGTCCATGCAATTAGACCTATTTCAATTTTCAGTCAGCTGCATTTAATAACAAAAGTTGTGTCCCTGTTTAGCCATTTAATAACTCAAACTACCTTTACAAAAATGCTCTGAACAAAGGTTGCTAATACCTTAACCCACTCTGCAATATTTTATCTAATTGGTAACGCCGGTGGCTTTAGGTACGGCATGAGACTATCCTTTGAAATCAGTTGCAGAGACATGGAGATAATTGGGATTGATTACAGGACTCAAAGCAGTAGGAACAAAGACTGACAAACTGTAGTCTAACAGACAGAATGGGAGCTGTTTTAGACTAAGCCATCAAGTCACACAGAAATGGGAAAAACATATTCCAAATTGTCAACTATCCGGATTTTGTTTAAGAAACATTTTCTGTTGTACAACTGTATGACTGAGGTACAGCAGTATCGTTTTGTACCTGTAACAGGGACGCTATTTACTACATTCTATTGACTTGAATTTTATTTCTCTTTACTCACACTGACTTTAAGCACAGCCAAGTCACTGCAATGAGAAAAGTATATGCTGCTCTAGGTGTTTCTGCAGGGCATGGAGCTGGTAACTCTGAGGCAGACAAGCCATGCTAAATGTTAAAGGTCATGAAATTCTGAGCAATTCAAAATTTAACCGATTTTGGCCAAGACAGACTCCTGTATCTACTCTCTAATTTCAGTAGCATTTTTAGAATAACAGTCTACTCTGGAACATCAACCAGAAGATTTGTTCCACTGCATTAGAATTTAACTACATGCACAGGCTTTTCTCATCTCTCAAGAGTGAGCTAAGCTCAGTTTGACTTATGTTTGGTTAGGTGAAGAGTGTACCTTGTCTGCCTTGAGTGTAAGGCACGGATAATTATTTCTTACAAACACTGGTCTATCCATATTCCCAAGTATCTGCTCTTTTGTTAAGCATTTCTGATCCCTTCTCAACTTTTTAGAGGAACAGGTTCAGCTGTAGAGCAAGCATAAAAAACCAAGCCACAAATAAGCAGAACAAAGAATAAATCCATCTCTAGCCAGCTTCAACAATCACTCTCCAAAGCAACTTGGCAAAATTGTCTGTCAGTGGGAGGCCAACACTCCTTCCACACAGGTACAATCTTCCTCCTGACAAATTAAATTCTTGAGTAGTAACACTTCAGCCAAGCTGCAAAAAGGAGAATATTCTGAATTATAAGAGATTTGCAGCAGTTTAACTACAGCAGGATGATTAAGACCAATAAACCTGCTGGCATTTTCTTAAATTTGCTTGGCAGCTCCTGTTGTGTCAGCCATGCTGCAGGAGTGGCACATGATCAGAGAACTGCAACAACAACCCAAAGACTAAGAGAGAAACTAGTTCCCAGGTTCCTCCAGCAAACCTGTGAGAAATTCCTGTTTTCAAGGACTGTTTCAGCAGAAACAAGACAAATTTCAAGAATGCACACCATCAGCTTAAGGATTTCTTAAGTTGAGTAAGTCTACCAGCAGATATCACCCCTCCTCTCCTCCTCTCAGGCTGCTGAGCTGAGCACCTTCCCTTCAAGAATCAAACATCAGTGACCTACTTCTGACTTCAGAGATCAAAGGTAACAGACACAGTTCACTGACACTACATTGCATCGAACGTGGCCGGAAATGAGAGAGTCTGGGAGAGGAAAAGTAACTTAGGTTTCTAATGCTGGATCAAACCAATGAACTTACTCCAGATTTACAGCAGCATAACTACAGATGGAACTGGACTGTTACGTCTGGTTTTACAGCCAGTGGAATGGTGTAGCAGGTACCAGGCCAGCTGCCACAGACCATACTTGTTAGGGAGGGCTCCTTTTCTTCATAATCCATATGAACCAATTTCACTAGTCAGAAAATAATTATATGGTTTTTCATACTTCAAAAGCCTGTGAAAAAATTATATGTTGGCTGTCAATTTAGAATTTGGGTCTATTGTTTTACTTTATTTTTCTCAGAGTATAAAGCCATTACATGACTAAAATTAAATAAAACTGTTTCCTTGAGAGCTGTTTAAAATATTCTGATGTATTTGTCTTAGTGCTTCATTAATCCATTTCTAATTCATTCTGCAGGTTTACTCAACAGCTGTGCCTGATGTAAACTACAAATCTGGATAAAATTAAAGCTGCTATGCCACTAAATCAGTTTATTTTCAAAGACTTAACGAAAATCTTTTGCTACTTCAGGTCACAATAGCTTATAGGTTTTTCTACCTGTAGGCAAAAAAAGTACCTTTGCTGTAACATAAGAACAAACAAATGCAAATACTAGAGGTTAAGAGTGAAATTCATTTAGATATCAAGCACAGAAAGTATTCTATCTTACGATCTCCACTTTTTTACATGAGAGATCAGTTTTCATTTTTAAGCCTCCATGTGCAAGATTGAAACAAATCTGGAGCTACCACTTTATTCTTATTTATAGCATTGTAGCAGCTCTCACAACCTGCAGTTTTTCTTAAAAGAGACTGGATTTCAAAGAACAGTGAAAAGCAGCCGTAACTAAGTATTGTTTATGTCAAAGATGACTACTGTAACACCAATCCTCTTTCTGTTTAAGTAAAAGTATAATTAAGGAGCCTAGTTACATAACATCATCTAAATAAAAGGAAATGCTGCCTTTCCAGCATTTTTGGTGACTCCTAGCTCTGCAGCACCTACCATAGAAAATCACTCTGGGCTCAGCACTCAGTGGTGTCTCGGGGTGCCAGCACTCAAGTAATGAGTTAAGGTGGTGCATTATGAATTGTATCCCTGCACCCTTCAGGCTTTGCTATAGTATTAGTGTATGGCAGAGCTCCGTTCCAATTTAGGAAATGTTACACTAATTGAGTTTGCAGGCACGTGCTCTCTCCATCTCTGATTAATTAGCACCACTCTAGCTCTTCACATCAATCTTGTGAAAACCACTGTGACTGATCTTGTCTCACCTGGAGCTGAAAATTACTTTGCCAATAGTGTAACATAATACTTTGGTATAAACAACAACAAAAAACGGGACTCTTTGGTGGCCTCAGGATCATTCCTTTCATACCGTACATCTCTCTGGTGCTTTAGAAGAAAAAGGACAGGACTTTATTACCAGCAGACAAATGCAAGGCAGAAAAATGAAGGCAGCACACTGGAACTTCCGTATTTTTACAACGGTGTCTCTGATCAACAGTAACGTATTTTTTGCACTCCCCACACCACTTCAAAGGTCACTTTTGTCTCCACACACTTCCTTTTGATGAAGAAACGGCCCATTTAGGAAAACATTCAGGAGCTTCAGGCATTCCAGAGCAACTCCTGGAAGAGTGCTGCTAAGGCTGAACACAGCCAGACTACACAGCATGACCCAGGGGTCACTGTGCTGTGCTTCCCTTTCTTAAACTTTGGAAAAAGACTTTCTCTTCCTTGCCCAGCAGCCATTTTGAACAAACGCAAAGGAACAACATGAATTGCAAAATGTTTTTTCTCACATTGTCTTTTGCTACTGATAAGTCAAACTGTTTAGCCAAGAAATGTCAGCAATACAGAAATGAAGGTTGATGATTTCAGGGCAGAAGTGAAGTTTTCAGGCAGAATTTTCCTACTGGACCAGGCTGCTTTCATCACCTGAATCTCAACTCTCAGGCTCGCCCAAGGCTGCGCAGCTGGCTCCACGATCCCAGCCTGCTTCCAGCCCCATTGTTTTACACATTCTGGTTCCTCACAGTTATCAGCCCAGATTTCACAGGCCATATTGTCTGTCTCTGAATTCACTCACCAGTTTTAACACAGAATTTCCCAAGCTCCTCAAGCTTTATGTTCCAGACAAAACTGCAAGGAAGGTTTTGCAGCAAATATCAGCCTTTTCCCTGAGAGCTGCAGCCTACCAGATGAGTGTCCTTCTATTAAGGGCTTGTGCTCCAACATACAAAACATAACAAGTCAATGGAACTAAGATCTACCCCTGTTCTTCCACCACCACATTTTAGCAAGACCACCAGGAATTTCTGCATGTCTCTCTGCATGGGGAGATGGGGAGGAGCAGCACAGCAGTGGGAAACACAGCAGTCCTCTCTGGGTGACTTCTTTGCCTCTAAGCCCTCTCGCTCCTCCCCGCAGTCCCAGTGGGAAGCAGCTCACGTTGTGGAGAGGATGTGCACTCTGCCCAAAGGGCTGCAAAAGCAAACAGAGCTCCCTCCCAAAGAGGCGTCAGGATCTCAGTGAGGTTTGTCACTGTGATCCTATTTCTGCTTGTTTTGGCTGCCTCCCTTGCCCAGTGCTCCAAGGAAAAACCCTACCTTCCATTTAAAACTCTATAAACTGGGTGAGAAACAGATTTCCCACTAAGTTGAAATTGAAAAGATTTTAAAACCAGCCATTTCCAGGTTTACAAAGGCTGAGATGTCATGAGGGAAGCAAAGAACATCTCAGAAATTAATGGGAATTAAATGTCCAAAATCCACAGCAAGTCTGAAAATCCTATCAAAGTATCTAATACTTCTATCTGTCAAAGGCACTAACACTTAAAACAAAACTGATTTTATCACCAGCCAGGAATCAGTTTTCTAGTGAATGAATTGCCAAATATTAAACCAATTACTCTGTTTGACAACCTCACATGATTCTTCCCAGATGATGAGAAAGCTGCAGCATGGCAGGAAGTAGTAAGACATAAAATGAGAAGTAACTTCCAAGAACTCTCAAAAATCTAGAGGTCAGAGCTCAGACCTATGCATGAAGAAACAAGCATTTCTTTGTATTTGGTGAGTATAATGCGGGTATTTACCACCTAGGCATAAAATTTATGATCCCCTTAACTATCTCCCCTTAACTATCTGTTAACCTGCTTTGAAGTGCTTAGGGTTTAAAGATTCCTGATAGCTAATCACTTTTTTTGTGCTTCTATCTTCTTGCTTTGTCACATAAATCAAAGGTCTTGTATATGCAGTATGGATATTTGAATGTAGCATGTACTAACCTTTTTCAGAGTCTTTTCTCATATTACCAGCTGCAGCAGATTACTC
The DNA here is from genome assembly GCA_013400655.1 of Mystacornis crossleyi. NCBI lineage: Eukaryota > Metazoa > Chordata > Aves > Passeriformes > Timaliidae > Mystacornis > Mystacornis crossleyi. The sequence continues at coordinate 31,646 of VYZQ01046618.1, read as the reverse complement.
ATTCAAGGCAGGGATACTTGTTCAGCTTGTGTAAAACAAAGCCAGGCCAATGTGAATGGTAAAGGAAATTTAAATTTAAGCTTCATTTTATGTGGGGAAAAAAACTCCACCATATTTGAAAGCTATAAAAGTTCACATCACTAAACAACAAGGATTCAGAGACACAACTACTAAATGTTCCCTATGCAACATAACAGTTCCTAGAAGAAGAGGAAAAAAGGTGACATTAAGAAACACATTTCCTGCTACTTCAGACAGCATGGTTAAATTCAACCTCACATCCTTATTTGACCTATGAAATTAAGCTATGTATCTCCCAACTCACACACACACATTTTCATATAGTAAAGGTTTATATGAAAAGGCCTCATTTGCTATTAGGAGTGACTTGTCTTCAGTTGGTTTCATGGGGACATGACACAGGATCATCATCAGCCCAGCTCACCAATGAGAAAATGTCAAAGCAGCATTTTACCACTATTCCCCAGACGTCTATTTTCAACTACTCTAACATTGTCAAAAAGAAGATTCAATTAAACAGATTCTTTAGGCTTACTCATCCAGCATTTTATGAACCATCTCACCTCTTATCAGGCTAAACCAGATATTTATTATAACAAAAAGGAGATTTCATACTAATGTTTCACATTCACTAAAGCTAGAGATATTAAGATCATTTACCACTGTCTGCTGCTATTTTAAAAACTGCATTCAGAAAACGTGAGGTGTTCAAAGGTTAATTTGGATTAATGTCAATGGATTTTGCTAACTTCTCCCAGTCCTTGACTCCTGCGCTTCCTTGAGACACAGGGCCCCTTCCAGTTCATGTGGAACAGAGCTTGGATGTTTGGAGATAGGAATGGCTCTGCCCTCACTCCATGCTTTAATGCTCTCATCCAACCCAGCCCACTTAGTCCTTACAAGCAGATTCTAAATAGCACCTGAATTTTCAAGACATTCAGGTATAATAAAGCAGAGTAGACTTCTGGATTTCTTGATAAGTCCTCATCACCTGGGTCAACCCAGAGAGCTCAGTCCAGGATCCATCACACCTGTTCTGAAGGGTTTGAATCATAGCTGTTGTTCCCCTCTTCCTGCACTAAAGGAGGGTCACACAGCCTCAGCGCAGGCGCTTGCTATCACTGTTTTGTCCCTGCATAGGAGAGTCACAAGGAAAGTTCCTTCGCAGCTCCTGAAAATGAATAGGTGGCTGCACATAGAGACCTACCCCAAGGCTGGCCCGTCTGCAGCTGCTGAACCTGAGCACAAGCCACAGGGAAGGTGCACCTGTCCCTACTGCACAAACGGTTAAAAACCCCCAAGTTTAGCCAGCAAGCAGAAACCAACACCCCAGACTTTCCTCCACACTTAGCCAGCAACCATCCCCAGGCACTAGCACAGTACAGCAAGGAAGGACCAAGAAACATGTAAAGAAATACAAAAATCAACTAAAATCTAACTCCAAATAGGGAATGAATAACTACACTAAATTTAATTATGAATTTCTTTGTCTCTCCTTTAGAGAAGACTAGACCAACAATATACAAATAGGCCGGATAATGAGAAATCCAGATGGCTGGATCTTGTGGAACTTGGGAAACAATATACGAGAGAAGCACACAGAGAGAGAAGAGCAATAGTATTTTAAAACCATTATGCTGCCGAAGACACATTTTAATATATTAAAAGCATATGCCTTTTCTTCCTAAAACAGCACCAGTTGCTAGGCCCCTGAATATAAATCATACTATCCATGCTTTAAGTACTAGCTTGGCATCTATTGCTATAAAATAGCAAGAATCCATGCAATAAGAAGACACTATTTTCATGTAAACCAATGTTACCTTTACATTTATTTTCCTTTTGCTAAATCTTCTACTTTTCTCCTATCAAACAAAACAAATCACACACTCTCATTTTCCCCATTGTCCCTAGCAGTGCTTCTGTTGGCACTGCAGTTATTTATGTGAAACACCACATTCTTTTTTTTCTCCAGCTGCTCAGCCATAGCTCTGCAAACAGGCTGATGTAGGAAGGATGTTCTTCACCAGTGTCAGTTTCAGGTTAAAAATAAGCTCCACTTCAGTACCAAAACACAGAACAGGTTTACAAGGGCATTAGCTATGTATTTAGTAACAAAGAGATGGTAGGTTTTGAAGCTGACACTTGAAATTAAGTACAAGTTTCTTCCATGGGAAACGTTCTGGGTCAAGCTGCCTGTGTGAGAATGCCAGCACCATTTTATAGCTCCCAGTGTGCACTAAACTAATCATGACAGAGAGGGACCGCACACTCTCCCTGCTCTCCACACCCCCACGCTCCCCAGCTGCTTCCCCAAGGAGAGAGAGATTGCTCCAGGAACAAAGGACACTTCTGCAGACAGCTCCGGCTTAAAAGCTGTTTCCAGAGACAAGAAGTGTACCTGGGGAAGGAGGCTGAAGGAGGAAGGTGGGGCAGTATACAGGGTTTATGTTTTGTAGGGAGATCTGCACAGCAGAGTACAGGAAACAGCACACTTGGCTGCCCAGCGCATAAATTGCTTTGGTGGCTCCTAAAGTGCCTAAACTGTGTAAATGTCCTCAAACAGCAATGCAAATTACACTGGTATGCGAGGGCTGTCCCACTCTGGCAATTGCAGGAGCAATTCATGTTCACAGCTGTGGATGCAAAAAGCTCAATCAGAGAGAAAACTCCAGCTTCTAGTAGTCTATGAGAAAGCCTTTCTTTCTCACAGCACAGATCTGGGAACCAAGAAAAGTATGTAAACGATTCTGTATGTTTTTGTAAACTATCTTTTGCAAGTGTTATTTGTCACATTTAATTAGCTGACCAATGGTTATGAGAGGTGTCCGTCCAACAGACCTGTGACACCTCTTCTTGGTTAAAGAGCCTATATAAGGGTCTCGGGGTTCCTCAATAAAGTCTTTCCATCTTTACCTTCATCTCTGTCTGCCTGAACTATGGTGCTATATGCCCATCCCTGAACACTGCAGCAACACAAAGCCTCTCTCTGAGCTAGTGAGCAGTGAAACGAACCTCACTTTTGCAGGGAATGGAAAGTGGCAAGCAGGCACTTACCTAAGAGGATAATTCTACAGCACAGGAAACATAACGCAGATGTGGTAGCTTGGCATTAATATAATTAATGTACTGTGGCCTATATGGCTCCATTAGCATTGGGCTTCAGTGGGCCAGATGTTGTCCAAACACACAAGAGGAAAGCTCTGGTACAGCAGCAAACTCTGCAGAAGGAAGTGCCATGCAAGGCAGTCTCTAAGGTATCACTCCTTTATTCAGTGATGGTGTCTTTTAGAAGGCAAGAAATCAATGATGACTTCAGAAAGCATCTAAAACCCAAAGCAAAAACAGCTTCTCCTTTTCAAAGCCTCTCCCTTCCCCATTTACAAAGAGTATTTTCTTCCTCCTTTTGGAGAAATCCCACATTATAAATCCAAGGCAGCAAGACACATCTGGCCATCCAGGAATGTGCCCAGCCAGCAGAGCGGCTCAACCACCACATATTCCAACCCCGTATTTTTCATTCTTAACTTAACTATCAAATACTTTCCAATGCCAGAGAGCATTTACTGCCAGAAAACTATTTTCTGCTTTTTTATATTTCTGCATCATTCAAATAAAGAGAAGGAAAGGAAAGGAAGGGGAGAGGGGGTTAGCATTACGTTCTGGAAATCCAGAAATCAGAAAAAAAAATTATATGCTATTTTAAAAAACATGCATATCTGAGCATCATATAACACATTTTAGTGGTGATGATTCTGAGATGTTTAATTTTCTTTTTTAAACTAAATGAAACCAGGAACTGTCCTTGACGAATCATCCATGGAATATGATGAACCAAGAACATGCTGGAGGCGAAGCTCACTTCCCCCAGTACTGGTTCTTAGTAAGAAGTTTCTGGCTGCCTTGGGCCCATATAGCTAACAGTCTCTGTTTAATAAAACAAAACAATTTCTTCTAAATCTAAAATCCTGAAAATTTTCAATAACAGCACTTCTATCTTCAAATCATTCTCTTCATGTCTTGCAATCTTGACCTCATGCTGCATGACTGTGATTAAAATTGCCAAACTGGCAGATACTGGGAATTTGGTCAAGTGCCGAATCACATTATTTTACTATAGGACAATGAAAAAGGTGTCACAAAATTATTTCATATCCTGTTGGGCAAAGATGGAAGTTTTAAGTCTCTGTCTCTTGTCTAGTCATCCACAGCCCTGAACACCCAGAACAGCAAGAAGAAATACACAATCCTCTGTCCTTGCAATACCATGTGGATGTCCTCATGTATCATTGTGCCCTACGTGTACTTAGTACTTATTGTTCCTCAAACTAAAAGTTTTAGAAATTAGGTAGGCATATATATCCTTTCCCAGACCACACTGCATGATTCCTCATGAAAAAATGCTTTGATGTTTTGTAAAGTTGTGGTTATGTTTAGTTTGCATTCCTGAAATAGTTTTATGACCTACACTCAACAGCAGATACAAAATGGAAAGATTCAGGAGAAAGTTCAAAACATTTTTGTGTAGCACAACTAAATATTTGTCCCTTTAATTCCATCACTTCTTTCCTTAAGGGCCCAGACAGTCATCTCTAACTGAAGATCTGGCCTTCTTTTAACCTATGCTTAAATCCATTATTCTCAACACTGATTTAACACTTGGTCTGCTCTTGGGCCCATTCCTTTGAATTTTTTCACGAGGAGTTGGTGTCTTTGCCCTTCTTTGTTACAAAAAAAAACTTTCAAGTTCAAATACCGTAAGTTCAATAGTGAACTTCAAGTGGCACAGTGCACTAAACTCATTCATATAAAAATGGTAAAAGGATAAAACACCTTACACATTACTATCATCATCTCAAATCATTAATTGTGGTAAGTAATTTACAACAGGAACTTATCTGTCTTCATCTTGAAGAAATTCAGGAGACTCCACGCTTTCCTGTTAAAGGGTGTTTGTTGCCGTGAGACAGCCTGAGTTCAGGTTGCCTGTCAATCAGGGCGCCCAGTGGGTGGATTTCCCCGCCCAGGACAGTGGGTCCGAGGGCGGGTCTGAGTGCGGCACCGATGTGTAGGCCACGCTCCCACTGGATGTCACTCCAGACTGGGTCACCTCCCCCTGTTCCGGAAGATGTGTTCATCTAAATTTCTTGAGTTACCCATTGGCTCTCCTCTTCTGCTGCAGCCTCCCTGTTTCTCCCATTGGTTATAGTTTGTCCCCCCTCCCCCCAAGTTATATCAACCTTATGTTTATTCATGTCTTATTGCCTATTATATTAGTGACTAGACAATTCTGTGCAGTTAGACGACCCCCCCCCCCTTGGCTCGTTTAAATCGGACCCTCCCCTGAGACACTATGATTTGCCACCTGTCATCCCATGTCATTTTCCCATTGGTTTATCCCCTTTGTACCACCTCTCTCCGCCCCGCTTTATAAGTCTGTGTAACTGTCATTCTGTGCTCTTTGTAGCCCTGTGTTCAAGCTGTTTGGTTCTCCCGCCCCCTGGGGTCAGGGAATAAAGTCATGGATAGCTGCTACATTGAGTCCCTCTCTCCTCCTTCGCTTCCACCGCTCGCTACACTANCAGGAACTTATCTGTCTTCATCTTGAAGAAATTCAGGAGACTCCACGCTTTCCTGTTAAAGGGTGTTTGTTGCCGTGAGACAGCCTGAGTTCAGGTTGCCTGTCAATCAGGGCGCCAAGTGGGTGGATGTCCCCGCCCAGGACAGTGGGTCCGAGGGCGGGTCTGAGTGCGGCACCGATGTGTAGGCCACGCTCCCACTGGATGTCACTCCAGACTGGGTCACCTCCCCCTGTTCCGGAAGATGTGTTCATCTAAATTTCTTGAGTTACCCATTGGCTCTCCTCTTCTGCTGCAGCCTCCCNTGCTTGGCCTCCAGGCGGCCAGCGATCAGCGTCAGGTGTTGTCCAAAACGGCTTAACAGAAGTCTACAAAAATAGTCTTTTTGTTTGAAAAGCAGCGCTTGGAGCTTTTCCCATTAAAAAAGGAAATGGGCTTGTCTGAAGCGCAAACACTTTGTATTCTTCAAAGAATACAAACAACCAAGCAACCTAAACCTGTGAAGGGAAGAGCTTATAATGTGGGATGACTGGATTTTTATCTTGATGCTGTAAGGAGACNTTTCTCCCATTGGTTATAGTTTGTCCCCCCTCCCCCCAAGTTATACCAACCTTATGTTTATTCATGTCTTATTGCCTATTATATTAGTGACTAGACAATTCTGTGCAGTTAGNCTCAAATACACAGTCTGATTTTCTATTTAGCCTCAATAAAGTAATTAGTTTAATATATGAAATAGTTAGGTGACAAAGAGACAGGAATGTTTTGGTTTAAATACAACAGTGAAATGAAACTTTCACAAATAACTCCTCATCTTTAAAGATAAATCTGCTATCTAGGTTTACGCTAGCAGAATACAAAATGGTTTCCTGAGATACTCTGGACAGTAACTATGTGTTATAAAGGAGCTGCTAGACAAGAGCCGTTTTTTATTTTAAACTACCTCAGCCAGTCACCTCTCTGCATTCTGAGGTTTCTCTTGTTGCTGTTTGTTCTCTGGTTTTAAATGTTCTGCATGGTTTTCATCATCCTGGTCTTGCTCTTCAGAAACATAGGATGCTGCAGCCAGGAATGGAAGATGACCCCAAGTTGGGAAAGGGGCCAACACCCATATGGTCCTCGAGAAATCTGCTGCTTAAGCACAAAAGGCTGAGTCTGTGTACATGGGTGTCTCAGACAGAGGAGTGACACAGACCTGACTTCCACAGGCAGCAGGCAGAGCAGAGGCTACATGTAGTGCAAGCAAAGGAAGACTCCTGATGCACATCAGATTTCCCCTGAGCTGTTGCCCCCAGCTCACATGTCCCTCTTTGCTAAGAAGAAACACTCGTTTCCTGCCAGCCACCCTTTCAGCCAAAGGGACCCCCAACACATTCCCACCGCTACACAGGAGAGATCCTGTCTTCTACAAAAAACCCCAAACAAACAGGAATATCTCAGCAAAAGGAGACTACCTCTGTTGGGTGTAAAATGACTAAGAGAAAAGCTAATGAGTGCCCAGGAAGAGGGCCAGCCATAGCTGAGAAGTATAATCTGGAACTTGGAATCAGGGGTACTTTTGCTGCCAAACATACGTCATGAGCTGTTCCAGTGACTGTCTGTCTGTTCTTCTCTAGAAGCCAGCTAAAGAAGGCAGTCAAGTCCCTGCAAACATTCTTTCAGTTTTGATGTAGAGACTGCAAAGCAAAGGGATTATTCCATTTGCATGAAGATTGTGCTTGAGGCAGTTAGGAAAAACTGCAGCAATGAAATTCTAATCTGCCGATGTATTTATAGCTGAAACATGGCTTGCAAATAAGAATTCCAAAACATTTTAAAAGAGTCTTGCAAACAGGGACAATTTCATACATTTCACATGATTTCATAAAGACACAGCACCATAAAAAATGAATCATAAAACCAGTGAAAAAGACAACTGATTAGTTCATCATCTTCATTTCCTGCCATAGCAAAATTTTTCTCCAGAGTATATTTAAAAGCACATTCTAGACCTTAACAAAATTAGTTAACCCTACAACTGTGTGGACATAGCAAGAATAAGTGGTTTCTTGCACTGAAATGGTCAAGAAAGAAAGAAAGAGAAAGAAAGAAAGAAAGAAAGAAAGAAAGAAAGAAAGAAAGAAAGAAAGAAAGAAAGAAAGAAAGAAAGAAAGAAAGAAAGAAAGAAAGAAAGAAAGAAAGAAAGAAAGAAAGAAAGAAAGAAAGAAATTAGGATCTTTCTTGCCATGGATCTCTTTTTGCTATGAAATCCCAAAACTGCAGAATTCTGGGGTACCGCAGCTGCTAGAAGATCTTTCCAGGTTGCAGAGCCAGCCCATTTCACAATGTTATGAGAAGTATGACAGAGGCCACCGAAACAGCAAAGGACTTTAAAGGACTCCAGTAAATGGGAAGTCTAAAATTTTTGGACAGCAATATATTGATGATTATTTGGTTGAATCAACTGGTCTGACTTCTGCACTTAACTTTAACGCCTTACTCCTAACTGCTCACGAAAACAGCTCTTTAAACAACTTATAAAAACCCCTGCATTGTGTAGCAGTTCTTCCTGACCCCCTGGTCCACAGACATTAAAGGTTACAAGTCCACCTCTTCCACCCTTTGTATGTCATTGTCTCCATTTTGGGAATGAGAGAAGGATCTAACACTCGGTGTATTTAATCACTTCACCAGCAAGCATCTTACTCATACTCTTTGACTTGTTTCAACCTCCTCTGCAATGCTGTGCAAGAAAGCATTATCTGACAAATGGACTGAACAAGGTCTCTGTTCACAAGGGCAATGCAGGGCAGGTCTCCCCACCCTGCCCTCCAAATACATCTCTGGAGTGCTCCTGCCCCTTCAGCAGGACCCATAAGATCAGTGAAACACAGTCTGTACTCCATGGCTCCTTCACTAGGCAAAAGCTGTAAAGGAAAGGGCCAGGTTCTGCCTGATTTCAAGTCAATAGCAATGCAACTGCTTCACTGAGAGTGAAAATCCCACAGTGCCAGATCTCTTCTCCTCAGTGCATATTTGACAGCACTCTCATAATATCTTTACTGAGCTTCCACCAGGCACAGAAGTGATTTGGAGTACCCTGGAAATCCTGTAAACAATGTAGTTCTAAGATTTTGGCTTTTGTTGTGACAGAGCAAAGCCGGAAGACAGGCAGCTAAAAGAAGTTAAAGGTATTTTAAAAAGAGGTATGTCTAGGATATTTCTGTTGTCAGCTTTCATTTAAATCCCTAGACACTGTTAAATAGCAGGCATTCCAGTATGTGAAAAATACATACAGGATATGAATGTTTTTCCTAAGCATGTAAGGGGTTCACACTCTCTTTCTTAAAAAGAACATTCTTACTATCTTTGATGTTTTAAATCTTATTATGTAAAACAAACTGTTGTGTAAAATAAATGATGGCACATGATCCTGCAAGCAGCTTAGTACCCGTAAGTCATTTTAAAGCCAACAGGAGGAAAGGGCACTCTGCATCAAGCGAATTTCTACTGTGAACTTGTGTTAGACAGTTGCTGAATGAAAAACCTCCAGAGGATAAAATTCAATGTAAACACAACTCACCCAAATCACAAGTTGTCATGCTTAAAAGAAAGCATGAATGCAGGAAAAATTGCACAGATCTTTTAATTGCTTAGGAAAGGGCTGGGCTATGAGGAAGACTGTCTTCAAAAACAATGCAGTAAGAAACTAGCTCACAATCAGCTTTGCAGTGTAATCTTTAGAGACCATGGAGAAGACAGGTATCTCACTAAGAGGGGAGATACATGAAGTCATTGTTGTGAGGGGCTCATAAGGTGATTTCATTCACCAATATCAGCAGCTATGTGATGACTAAAATGAAAGCTTTTTAACTCCAGAACCATGGATGCCAGTGGCAAAGCTTCCACTGGTGTATGGAGGACCAGGTTAAGGAGAATGCTGTATTGCTTGTGGAAACTGATGGACTGATTTCTCTCTCAACTGACATTGAGCTTGGAAGACAAGCTGTTGCATGACATTGTTGCCTCCAATGTACTCATCATGTTTTCCTCAGAGTCAGGGATTTTCAGCGGCATAATAGTAGTTAATCCTCTATGTTCTGCCAAACATTTCTCCTCTGTAGAATATACGAAGAGGCACAATTAGAACAAGCTGCTCTATTAAGAACTGGAGTAGAGCCATCAATTAATTTTTACTGTCCTCACACTGATAATGGCTGCCCCCTTCTGCTGCAGTTGGCCCAATGTGGGAAGATGACTTGAACAACCTACCAAATTGTCCATCTTCTTCGCTTTCCTGTAGGACCCCAGACACTTTCTGAAAGGATAGATATTGTGAATCTTCACCTTTCAATCTGTGCCACAGCAGGAGATCACTACCCCGCCACAAGCAGTGAACTGGTATTTACCCTGCTCCATGGAAACATATGCCAAGCAGATACTTATTTTTAGCTGGTCACTTGGCATAAAAATGGTCACATCATGTTTATTTGCATTTTTAGCTTAATTACCTCTACCCTCCTGTTATACTTGAGGGAGTCCTAATAAGATATTAAGAGAGAAGCCATTCCCTATGTACATTGCCTCAGGTTAGTTCGATGCCCCATTAGCCCATCTAATGGTTTCTCATCTGAAAGCTGTGTGTGGGCGTCCTGAAGTCAATGTAAAGAAAAGCACAGAGGCTGAGGGAATAGAACTCGTCTTCCTGGACCTTACGTATTCAGTCAGGCATTTGCAGCTAGTAACAATAGTGTTGACTGGAGTTAAAACCTCACCCCAATTAAAATATTAATAGATACCACCTACTCAGAAAGATAAAGAATTTTTTAATCATCGTTGATTTAAAGTAGAAAACCAAAACATAATACGTTACTTATCTTAGGAGACTACATTTTTCATGTTTTTACTAGGTAGTAGAAATGATCATGTTTTGTCATTTGAATTCTTACGCAGCAATTTCATCGCATTGCTCTCAGATTCAACAGAGGTACTTTTTTTCCTCTGCTTTCAGTCATGGAATCCTTTCTGATTCTACTGTAGTAATAGATCCCATTAAATGGTGCTTATGACCAAGACTAAGCTGCTTATAACTGATATTTCCCACAGAGAACCACAGCAGGAATTGACTTTGTTCCTCATCTGTTCTCCTGGCTCTGTGAAATAACTAACCATCCCCACCACCTTCTCACATTTCTCTGTACAGACCAAGTGGGAATAGCAGAAAACATGATGTTTAATGTTCACTGTCCTATTGTTCAGCAATGAATAACTGAACTTTTGAGCTCAGCTCAGGAAGGAGAGAGGAGGAGGAGGTTCTTTGATCTGCAGCAGGCAGAGGACTGGAACATTCTCGCTACCAACCACCACAGTACAAAGTTCAGAGCAGTGCTGTGAATGTTGTCCTTCTGCAAGGCTTAGGATATTATTGCACTGTCCTTCAGCTTGATGCAGGAGGAAATGGCAAGATGGGCCAGAAGCCCAGTGCTCTGGTTTGTGACTTGGCTTGTGAATACACACATGAACTACTGCTGCCAGTCAGAGGCCTCACGCTACAGAGCAGCCAAGAACCAGTCCTGCTCCCTTCTTCCAGCTCTGGGGTAGCAGCAACAGTCTCCAAGAGAGCAGAAGGAGCGACCATGCCTTCAGCTGTCATCTCCACATTTTGGGAGGGTATCTGGGCAATAGTCCACAAATCAGAACAGTGAAAGCTGTGGTTTCCACCCTCCGCAATCACTCCAAAACTTCTCCTCTGCGACCTGACTATGAGAAAGGAGAGAGGAATGTGGCAGTGAGCAGGGGACAACTTTCTGAGGACAAGATCCAGTGGTATATATGTTCTCTGTATTCTGACAAGGGTGGTAACACCACCCTGCCTCCTAAATTATACAGCACGAATATAAGTTCATTTCCTTATTTAAAAGCTTCCTTGATTTCAAACTGTTTTTAAAATAACTATGATCAAGAATGTGAAAGTACAGTTCTAAATCTACTGAGGTGCTTGCCCTGCTTACATGCACATGTCTATCCAAAGAATTCAGCTTATTTGCTAAGGTATTACAACAACAACAACAACAACAACAACAACAACAACAACAACAACAACAAACCCCAAAAAAACCACACCAACCANAAAAACCCCAAAACAACAAAAAACAAGCAGGACTGTGGCAGCCCCATGTTCTTTAATTCACTTGAAACAAACCCACTTACATATTTAGGCATCACTTGTAGGACAACCCAATTCATCCACATAAAACCCTTACTAACTGCTGTTAAGTCAACAAATTTATAGATTACCAGTTCATTATTTATGCCAGTAGGAGAAAAATAGCAATCAAGATGCATTTAACAATCAAGACACATTATTCAAAGTATAATTGCACACATAGGGTGTGACCTTCACAATAAGAAGCACCTCTAGCACTAAGTGGTTTGGGCGTTAACAGGCAACTAAACCCCAAACATTCCAATAAGGCAAACCACCAGCAGCATGGCTCCCTCCTGGCAAATAAGTATTTTTCATGTTATAATTACTTATGGGGAAAGAAATAAATCATTCATTCCAATTCATACTGAGGTTTGAAAATAAATTTTTCATCTTTATCACTTCAAATTACCGATCCATCCTCCCACACCCTCAGATCCATCAATATAATGCTTTATGTTCTCCCACAAATCTTGCATGTTACTTTCTCTTGAGTAATTTCTGATGGGACCTAAAAAAATATAGAATATTTTGCTTCATGCAAACCACCTCAACACCCTGAGTAATGTTTCGATAGACTGCAACACATACAACATTCCTGAGACAAAACCTAGTAATGCCAATATATTCCTGTTTCTTCTTAATTCCCTATTTCTTTTGACTCAGAATTATACGGAATGGTGTAATAAGAGAAACACTTCCTAGACATCAATTCAAAATGTCACTGACCTGTTTTTTGCAGTGCTTTTGAAAACACAAACATAGCAATGTTGAAAATAGAGACTAGTAACATTATCCAGTGCTTTAACTGAAAAACAAGACAAACATTATTTTCAAATAACAGTTACTCAAAGGAAAAGTAAGATGAACATTTAAAATACACTCCAAAAAACAAATAGTTCTAAGTTTCTCATTCTTACCTAGCTTTCCTGGATATTTCCGCATTATTAGCAGTAATACAATTTAACTTTAAATATTGTAAATGGAAAATAATCAGGACTTTTTTTGACAAATTAATTAAAGAGGGCTCATTGGTGGATGGGATAAAAATTGCGGTATATAATACTATGATCTTCTGCAATATGTAGCACAGGATAGCTCCAAGTATAATACAAAAATCACCAGTTTAAATGGATGAATATAAAGCAACAGACATGTTGAGATTGGCAGAAATACACATAAATGTAATGAGAGCCAAAATCTGCCTTTCTGGTTTCTGGGAGCTGGTCAGATATTTATGCTAATACAGAACAACCTTGGGTATGTGAATGTCACAGAGACACAGGATGTGTGTGGAGAGCTGACGTTTTGGAGAACTGAGGTAATTGTCAGAGTAATTAACCCATGTCAGGGGACATGACCGTGTTCCAAATAACAGGGAAGGTTAAATAATCAAATGCTGCTGTCTTACCACTTATCTTACTGAATACTGTAAAGGTTTTCAGTGAAAAGCTTTCACTGAAAAGGGGTTCAAGATCAAATGAGAAGAGAGACCATTAATTTCACTTGCGAAAAACACTGCAACAAGGTATTTTGTGCCAAACCACATAGTGCTTGTCTGCCAGACAACAGAGAAGTGGTTTGTACCTTGAAGTGAATTCCTCCCTCTGGAGAATTTACTGTGCGCGTCCTCCCTTCAGCAGCAGGAGCTACAGCAGCACCTACCCAGCTCCCCAAATCCCAGAACAAGGTCCAAAGGTAAGAGCCCACCAGCTTTCCTTTGCATCGTCAAAACCAAGGCTCCCTGCATCACAAAAAAATGCTGAATTTGCTGGTCTCAGCCTTGTATTGTCCTTCAGAAACACCCCACAGAGTCTGGAATTTTCGGGACCAAGGCTGTAAATGTTATTTAGAATAACAAAAGCTGATCAGAAACAAGCTGGATGAGAGAGCTTTGCCAATAGGCAGGTAGTACAAAGTTAATATCTGTTCTAATTGTGCACAAATTCAGACCAGACCAAGCATGATGCTGCAAATGCAAGCCTGGCCTTGAGGCCAAAGTTCTCTCAGTCTCTCTCCAATCCAATAGTCTCTGTTAAAAGAAGTGTGAGTGACTCCTGGGCCATATTCCTACAGCGGAGAAGACATTCCCAGCTGTGGCTTTACACATGTGAATGTTTTTTGTAGTTTTCAGCTCACATCACAGGGTGAGTGGTGCAGTCTTCCATCTCTCCTCTTTTGTTCAGCTACCTCTCTTGTTCAGTATTCCTGAAACATTTGCAGTAATAGCAGCAGAACAGCACCTACACCATTGTGCCTATTTTATAAGGCAATAATCCACTTCCCTCCTTGAGATAAACTACAAGGGGGAACAAGAGCTGGGTTATTGGCTTGTAAAGCAGTGTGATGATAGTATTATTGTCTAAATTAATGTCATTTAACGCTTTATACCACAGTTGCAGAGGTCCCACCTCAAGCATTAATAATGCGTTTTGCTTTTTAACGTGCCACATGGGACAAGACGGATTTCTGACATCCAAGGATTGTGTCAGTAAAACATAATTAATTGGAGCAATCTGCAAGAACAAAATAGGAGACCCTGATTGTTCCTAAGAACAGTTCAGTCACTTCACCCTCCCACCCCATCCTAAACCCTCCCCTGTCCTCCCAAACACAGTCTTTTTTNTGCACATTTGTGATAAATAATAGCTACTACAGTGCTACAGAACACACTGAGCCTTTCTGCTCCCGTGGCTTTGCATGACTTCTCCTGTGTTACTCTTTAAATATAATTATTTAAAATTGGCTTCTGTTATAAAGACCCCCCTACCTCTCTGGATTAAACCTATAAACCCAGGTAGGGATATATATGTGTGCATGTGTGTATCTACCCACACATGTATTTTTAAAACCATTTGTTTGGTTATGGCAAGCAGAGCACAAAGTCATTTGTTTCATCTACTAGAAAACAAATAGGATCCAAGTGGCATATTTGCTTTTATTTTTACTTCTCTCATCACTCACGATGTGGATCTCAGGATTGCAATAGAAACAGTAATTAGTGGGCCAGCCTCTGGTCAGGAAACTCCTAAGATGTCAGTTCTCACTGATTGCCTTAAAAATCATTTCAAACAAGCAAACAACATCCACATGCAGTTTTCTTTCCCTCCCACCTCTTTCAGAAGGGCAGGTTGTGCCAGTACAGTTTTCACTGGTTAGTTGATCTTTGAAATAAAATGTAATTTCTTTGAGTAGGAAAGGCTTTACTGTTAGTTCAAACCTGGTAAGCAGGTGCTGAGTCATTCTGACATGGGGAATGGACATCATCCTAACTCTCAAAATATGAGCAACTGCAAAAGCCATGTAAGACTGAGACTTCTCATCACACTGAGAAACATTATACTTCCCAAGTGTTCCTAGGCAAAAAAAAGGACAATCAAGACCTTGTTTGTGAACTAAATCACTGCCACAGAAACTTAATATACTAAAATACATTCTCTACTTATCAACCTTTCTCCAGCATCAAGCACTGGAAGCATCTGCAGTGCCTTCTGCCTGCTCTCTCTTGCAGGGGCACAAAGAGAGAGACTCTTCTTTAATTATACCAATTTAATTTACAAATCCACCGGCTGTGCTGCCCTCTGAACACTTCATCTTGCTGAGCTTCTGCAATCTGTGCCACAATCTGAGCCTTTTGTGGCAATGCAGGAGTCAAGGGGTTGGTGGGCAGTAACTGTTTTCAAACCATACTAAAAACCTAAAGGATTTTTAGAAGTGTTTGAGATAAAATTGTTTTCTCTCACCAGCATACCTAGTTCATGTGTTCAGTTTCACAATAGTGCTTGTACTTAAAGCAGCACTGAGTCTGATCCTGCAGCCTCTGCTGGCTCCCAGCCCTGCACTGCTGTTTTCTTCCAGGGACAGCTCACCCTGCTCAGGAGGAGCAGTTCCAGCCACACACACACGGGAAATTAACTGGTCACCCCATGAATGCAAGGACATGAACGCTTGAGTGCATGAATCTGATCACAGGAAGAGAGTCCAAGCAGTGATGTGCTCCCATATCCAGCTGGAAATTAACTCTCCTGCATTTCCATCCCAGCTCCCTGCTGCATATGCAGCAGCAGCAGCAAGTAACTTTTACAGAGGTGAGGAGGAACGGGAAAAGTGTAAAAATTCTGAACTTTCACCAAGCTTGGACCATTAATCACAATCTGCAAATTCAGGTGAAGAGACCACAGAAGCAATTAATTCCCTGTAAATTTCAATTCTTCATTTACATGGCAAACAGAAAACACAAGTTGTAACTTGCAGCAACTGGAATGCAAACTATCAAATTAGCCCAATAGAGTATGTCATTGTGCAGCTTCAGAAACAAACAACAGCCAGCCATGAAGCCTCCTGAAAGTCAGAGATATTCAACTGAGTACACTACACAGTGTGCTGGGATGAGTGTGGTGATTACAGGGAGTAATGACATGAATAGCAAAATGATACGGAGCATTTATTTCAACCATAGAAATCAAGGAAGCCTGCAGCAATTTAAATTTCAGGCTTTGCACCTAAAGGCAAAGCAAGCTCTATTAAAAAAAAATTCCTAACACAAAGAAAACCAGAGCCGCTTACTTTCTGATAGGTTTTTATTTTTCTACTTCTATGTGGAAATTATACAGAAATTTGAAAAACAATGTGCAACTGCAAAACCTTTGGATAGCTATATAAAACATTTTCTATTTATAAGTAGAACATACGCGTTAGATATACTGCTACAGCAGTAGAAACCTGGCTCTGCGTCTACTGGAAAGAAAAGTCAAAACACGGCATTTTCTGGGACATACATACCACTGCAGTAAGAGCACAAATTATTTCTTGTTCTAGAAATGCCTCTCCCCTCCTGCCTTTCTTAAATCAAGCTGTTCAAACATCAGGGGAAAAGCAACAAGCACAGGGGCTAAATTATTTTTGATGTGACTGGTCAGCCAGAAAAGGTTTTACCTGTCAGGAAAATTGAAGACTAAAAAAAAACCAAACCAAACCAAACCAAACCAAACCAAACAAAACCAAACAAACAAAAAAAATCCAAACAAACAAACAAAAAAAAACCACCACCAACAAAAAAAACCCAAAAAAAACCAACAAAAAAAAAATCAAATCTCCTTGACACCTGAAAGCTACAGACAAGTTAATAAAACCAAAAAACTTCTGAAGTGCGAAGAACTCCTCCTCATTTAAGAGAAACAAATCTCTGGACCCAGCCCTAATGGCACTCAGACAATGCAGAGCAGCATTCAGCATCTCTCACCTGGACTGTCTCCTTTCTTGTAAATGCCTGATTTATATTTCTTGTCTTATTGGACCCTGCAAAGATTCCTTGGAGGCTACAAAGGATCTTTCTTTCACTTGCTTAAAAAAATTATTTGCAGAAGTAATGAGATGCTGTTCTGAAAGTTTCTTTTCGGAAAGCTCAGAGGTGCAGTTTAGGCATCAGAGCTGCAGCCCTGATCCACACTCTGCAATCACACTGATTGCAATAACTGCAGTAACCTCAGGCAGTAAGATGCAGGCAGCAGCCTGGACCTCAGGGTATGCCTCTCATTTACATTAAGATCATTTCAAACCACTCCCAAAGGGCAAAGAGCAGCATAAATGGCTTCTGTGTGGGAGCAAATTACATGTGTACAAAAGACCAAACAATGCCAACAGCACGCATAAAAAGCAACACATTTATGCAGAATTTGAAATTACTTTAACCTGCACCTTGCTTAAAATTTCTCATAACAGGCCTCTTTTTTTCCCCCAAAGAAACTGTAGACATTCTCCTGCACAAACCCTTCTTTAATGCACGTGTTTAGTTGGGTTTTAGATCTTTGCTAAAAGAGGGAAGCTGAAATACCCATACAAATTTTGATGACTTTCTGGATCAAAAGAACAGTGTTCTAGAAAACTTCAGTTCAATCATCTTTCAGGATATTGCTGAGCAGCACAGCCAGAGGATGTTTATAATAGACTCCAAAATACCAATTTCATACCCAATTTCTACACACTCTTGCAAAGTTTCCAAGTTTCCACTTCTTTTACAAGTCCGTATTTTCAAGAGCTTGAACATCTTGGTCATGTTCTGCTTTAAAATAAACTGTTAAACATGAATCCTAATCGAATTACATTTATTCATTTAACTCAGTTTTTAGTTCTCTACATAGGCAAAGCTGAGAGAACCGATTCCTTCGTGCCCCAATGCAGAGCAATCCTTCCAAATACATGTTTCGACTTAGTAGTCCCCTTAGTTCAATGGTATTTACAATCACCATAAATACTCGTTTATTCACACCATTGAGGATGAGCCAGTTTATCCACTTGACAAGCCATGGCCAGAATGCCCAGGTGAGGCTCAGATAATACACTGGGATGAGGTTCTGGGCTATTACTCTGATCTGAATGACACAGTTACAGCAATACAAACATAGAGTGGAGAAGTTAACAGAGAGACACAAAAAAATCCTGGGTGAAGGTGCATGCCATGAAATTTAAATGGGTTAGGTTTGCTTACTCCCAAATCCTTTCATTCAGCAATCAAAATGTGGAAGAAATAAGCCTTTTTGTTTGCCATTAGTGGGGCTGGTTTGTTTTAGGAGTAAAATAAATTACACTGAAGAACAGTGTTGGACCACAGGTTGGTGTACCAGCTTTTAATGGTACTCTGAATGGCTCACACACTTTCCTTTCAGCCCAAGTCTCTTGATATTCCTTTGGATTTTGTTCATGGATTTAAAAAAAAAAAAAGAGGCCTGAGGATTTAAAAAGTTTGCTATCTGAGTCATCTCTACATGGTTTGGGTGAGTCTTTCTTTTCCAGTCCTTTTTAGTAATAAATACTACCTAACAGAACCTGGTTGAGTTTGGAGTGGAATTTGCTGTTCGATGAAGTAAGGTGCAGAAGTATGGTCTACTGGTTAAAGCATGGGCTGGGGAGACAGGACTGCACCACTCAATTCCCAGCCTCGCCAATGACTCACTAAACCTGATTCTACAAAGCAGTTGCAAATGCTCAAGCTGTGGATAAAAATTATTGCACATCCTGAAGAACCTCACTGGCTCCAAGTCTGGATGCTTTGTATTTAACTTTTCTGTTCCTCAGCCTGTGGTGTATGCAGTAATTCATTTAATCTGTAATACGTTTTGAGATCCCTGAATAAATATGCAATCCCCATAAATATTAGTACTTTATTAAGTAAGCGCTTCTTGCTTGTAACTGACTAGTAAGTTCTGAAATAGCTGTTGCTGACATCAGTGAGGAAATTTTTAAATTTATATGAAAACCTTTTAGCAAGCTCAAAAGGTATGAAAAATCCACTGCTTTGCTCCTTTTACAGTAAATTTTACTATACTGGTGCAAACCCGTGAAACATCCATTTTCCATGCTGCACTTTTTCTCAAACACTTTCAAACCTAATTCTAAAAACCCAAGACACAGGAACAGTTCTGGCCCTCCAGACTGCCGACAAGTCTGATGAACGGCCAAATCTCTCGTGGCTCCTTGCTCTGTCCAACACTCCATGATATCCCAGGAATTAAAGGGCAGATGAAATGGACTGACAGTGTCTTTCATTCCCCTCACTTCACACAGCTTTCCAGAGCAGCACAACACGTTGGAGCAGCAGCTGGAGGGTTGCTGGACACATAACTGCACTTCATAAAATAGCATCTGACCTCCTGCCCCTCCTTGCACTAGAATACTCTTAATGAGCTGTAGCCAGGGAATGGCTGGAGATTCCTAAAATAGTTGGTTAATGAAGACTGACTTGCACCAAACCATGACAGCAAGGGGAGCGATGGATGTGGCAGCCAGATTGGGATTAATGGAGCACACATGGCCAGGGCTGCTGCCAAAGCTCCAACGCTCTTCCTGAGCTGTAAGGCCTCCATAAAACTAAAATAAACAAACACGAACACCCTCCCAAAACAAAGTTTATTTCCTAAGATACTTTTGCGACATTAACAGTTCACGTCTAATGACTCAGTGGGTACAATGAAATCACTTACAGCATCCATGTGTTTACATAACAGCTACTCTCAAAGCATGTTTATTGCCAGAGGTAACCAAGAACCTTTATCTCAGTATCTCTTACAAGACGCAATGGATTTAAACAGTATCAGCATAATCCTCAGTCATAAAGGCAAAAGTAAATAAATAAATGAAAATATTTTACAAAAAATAAAAATCAAGGGTCAGACAGACATATGCTGCTCAAAACTCCCCACTGAGATTATTACAATTCAAGACATGATAGTGTGTTGCAGTGGGGTGGCTGCAACCTTCCCCTGGGAGACAGCCTTGGCCNGAGAAACCCCGTGCCCCAAGCATCCACTCATGCCCATCCCCCCCACGGGGGTCACCTCTTCAATAGTGCATAAAAAGAAATATATAATTTCAAAGTACTGCAGCTGCAAAGTGTGTTAGTTACAGGCACAGTAGATGAGAGAAAAAGATCTGTTATTAATCAGAATTCATATTTAAGAAACAGTCGTTGTTAAGTAACTCCCCTGAATCCTAATCACAACCAGGAGGGTACCAATTATTCTGACTCTGTTACTATTCATTAATATCATGCTGAAATCTTATTTGTTTCTACATGCTGGGATGGGAGATGAAGGAAATCAGCTTTGAGTGGCTTTCTCTTTTTTTTTTTGAAGTGCACCTGTACCTGAACCAGCTGAACCCACAGAGATCAGGTAGTCACAATACAAACAAGAACCCACATTTGACTAATTGGAAGGTCAGGTAAACAAAGCTCCATTATCGTAACAAGAAGATACGTTCTTCCTTGCAGTCTTGTGATTAGTTTTATGCATCTCTTGCACTGACAACAAATGAAACCTCTGCTGAAATGAAAGAAATATTATTATACCATTCCCTAAATATTACTTTCTGAAAGGCTTTGCTCCTTCCAAGATTGACCTAATGTTTAATTAAAGTCACACAGAGAAGCAGAGAAAGATCTAAAGCTCCAAGCCAGTGATGACTAGAAATGGTTAGATCTGATTTTCTGTATAACGATACTCTCTTATCAGCACAAGCAAAACAACAACAAACGTGAGCTGTAATAATGGTCAAAATGTGTTAACACATTTTGGGGAAGGCCTTTTAGTTTTGGTTTTAAGCCTCTGCCATTTTGGAAAGTAACCAAAGTATAATTCTGCTTCCCTTGGTTGACAAAGCCTGCTATACCTTTAATTAAATCTGTGACTGTTTGACACCTTTACAGTAAAGATAAGGAATTAAAAATTGATTTTCTAGAGGAAGAACCCCTTCTCCCTACTGAAAAACAGTATAATCTTTTTTATAAATATATATAGCATGATTAGCTGAGATCATGTGTATGGCATTTCCAGAATAAAACTAATCAGTGTTACATGCGCTCCATCACTACTCTATTTGCATTTTCTCCTGGAAGGCTTCCAAAGAAAGATGAAAATCTCCTTAGGAAGAGGCAAAATGCCCTGAATGTCTACCCCTGAGTAGGGCATCTAGCAGAAAACCACACAGCGAAAGCCTGCTAGACCTGACTATTTTCACTGGGGCATCACTGGACATCATGACCTGCAGAGCGGAAACAGAGCATATTGACAGCTCACCCCAGCCCTCAGTTCACATAACACTGACCCTCTGCCTCCTGGGGCTGCGTCCATGGAGGAGCTCACCAAGAGTATTGCACAGTGGAGCTTCCCCACAAGATTTCGTCTGAGGGCACCGTGTGCAAGACAGCAGCCATGGCCACACACTGCTCACTTTAGAAGAGAAGCAGACTTTTGGTAACTCCTCTTCAAGCTTGTAACAGTCAAATGAAACTTCAGAAGGTAATGCCTCCCACCTTTTGGAAATTCAGTTGCCATATATGTGCCTGCATCTGCGGTCTCATGGTTACAGGAGGATCTTATCAACTTCCAGTCAGAAAATGGGGAGGGGAAATAAAAGTCAATCCTTCCAGATTTCACAGAAGAGCTAAATAAATGCCACCCAAAAAGAATTAGAGAACAACCCAAAAGAAAAAAGCAGAGGATTATTTTTCTTCCTTCCTCTCAATAGTGTGGGTTTTAATACCAATCTCCTGACAGACTGGGTTTTGCAAGGATTAGGGCTGAGAGAACTGCCTGAATCTGAATACTTCCAGCCTCACTGGAGGGATGAGCAAGATACCAGGAGGAGGGAAAGTTTTCAGGCATCCTTCACCTTCATTATGGAATTATCAGGTCTGCAAAATCCCTCTATTTCCATGAGTACCTAAGGGAACAGACAAGCTAAGGACAGGGCAGGAGACTCCAGTGCTATCTAAATTGTCTCTGAAGAGGAGAACACAAGAAACTTTGTCCCAAGCAGCAGTGAAGGTCACTTAGGAAACAGAGTTAGGGCTCATTGTGCCTCTGCTCTGACTAGTCCTCCACAAGACTACACTGCAGCCTCAAAGTGAGCATCTTTGAGGGCAGAATTCCAAGGTTTAGGGAAAAATACTCATCTGCAGGCCCATCACAGAGGGGAACGGGACAAAGTTCAGTGCTTCAGCCATGTCCTGACAGAAAACATTTCCTCCTACAAGCAATGACAAGCAGTTGTCAAGTGACAAATATGTCATGAGTATCAAATGTCAGATTCAAAGGGTGTGAAACAATCCTGACATCACCTTTAAGTATGAAGCTCCCTAAGGCATATTTGGGGGGCGATCTGGTAAGCATGATTTGCTGAATTTTGAACAAACAAAATATTGTGGGAAGTTTTAGAGGGTGCACAGAATGCAAGTTGTACATGCAAAACTGTTCTCACAGAACAGCAACTACATTTCTGCATAACATAGAAGGCAGGATTCAAAATCAAGCTCATACAAAGTGAACCTTTGTGATTTAAACATTAAGTGCCATTCCTCTTTGTCAAAAGAGGCAGAATAAAGTAACATTTATTAACCTATCCCTGCCATGAACTTTGCTATTGCAGCTCATCACTGTAGGATCTGGAAGCTTTTCCACAGAACCAAACTGCTGCAGCGAAGTGGACAGGAGACTTCAAAAGTTTCTTCCCTGTTCAAGTTTCAACCCTGTCTGAAATAGAATTATCTTGACCAGGGAAGAAGGAAAGGTCTGATGTAACTGCTTTCTTGCTAATGGCAAGAAAACTTGAAAAAAGAATTTTAAAGAAGATGCTAAGCATGGCTGGACTTCAGGTTTTCCAACCTCCTCAAGTTTATAAATAACAAGGTACATACAGAGCTGCTATAACCAAGAGGCTCTCCTGATAACTGCACAGAGCCTAAACACATCAAGGTCTGGACTAGTTAAATAAAGCCACAGTTTATCTGAGAAACTTAGTACTTGGCAGCTGAACAGAAAAAGCATCCTCACACCATTTTTGAGGTA
Organism: Mystacornis crossleyi; assembly: GCA_013400655.1. Lineage (NCBI taxonomy): Eukaryota > Metazoa > Chordata > Aves > Passeriformes > Timaliidae > Mystacornis > Mystacornis crossleyi. The sequence goes on along the minus strand of VYZQ01046618.1, from coordinate 8,520 downwards.
GACAGGAAAGGGTATAGATCAGAGGGGGAGGACCACACACAGCATATATTATAATACATGAATTATGATCCAAAAATACAAAAAGAATTGAATTCTTCCTAATTTTAAGATCTTGATGATCTTAAAAAAACTTTACTCATGAACTACAATGACCCTGAAAACTCAGCGTGATATAATCCTTTATGTGTATAATCCTTTATAGTACTTTTTTCCCCTTAACAGATTGTTGTATTCCTTATTTCCAGATACTATGCTAAATTATTCTTTTAATTCCTTGAGACACTTTTATTTTGATCATCAGTGTAAAGCAAAGTCAATATTTGTACTGCATTAGAAGTGATCCAAACACACATGAATGAAGAAGCTAAAAAGAGGTAACCAAAATTAAAACTTAATCTGCACAAAAGATGCTCTCTAACACATACTTATATCCAATGACCCTTCCCTGTTCATCAAGCTAAGTGTAGCTGTGCTGATCCCACTGAATTCCACAGCATCCTTTTGCCACAGTTCATCAGTGAATCATAACATGGCTTATTGGCATCCCAGCAAGGCCAACTACCTAACTTCCTACAAGCTCCACTCATGGGAAGGGTTCGGCCATGGCACTAAAGATCTGTCACCTACATGAGGTACACAGAGGCAACAGATATCCCCAGTTTACACAGGTCCCTGGCTGTGACAGCAGAGCCCTTTGGCACTCAGAACAGTCTCAGAGCAGCAGGAAACTTTATTCACATAATTCTCAAGTCAAAAGTATGTCAGATGTTGCCTAAAACCTAATGATCTGGATTTGCACATCTCCCTTCCTCCAGGAACCAGCCACCATATTTTCTAAATAATCCAACAGTCCACTTTAATATTCAGTCCAATATACATAACATAATTAAATTCCCAATCTACCCTTTGGGATGTCTAAGTTCATCTACTGAAGCCTGCAGTGATTTACAAACAGGACGTACTGAATGTGGAAAGGCTACTAACAGAGTAGTTCCAGCAAATTTTTTCCTGAAGATAAGGAGGTTGAGACCCCAGTTTCCACCCCTTCTCTGTGCTGGAAGCTGTCCTCTTTGAGCACTGCCACCAAAAGATGCAGGGTACTGTCTAGATAGATAATACATCAATCTAATAAGTAGCAATGACAAATACTAACTTGTTTTATTACCAAATTAATATTGCACATTTGTACAGATTAGCACACATCCTGCCACCATGTCAAAGCTATTTCTGTCAAGCTCAGAATGGTCAGAGCAGAGGCTCCACTGGTCAGAAGAACATAAAGGAGAGAGACAACCAGCCCCAACACTCAGACTCCCCTATTACCACTGAACTTAATGAAGTTAATGCCAGGAATAAAGGAAATGGATTCAGATTTCCTATGTCTCATTTTTCAAACACATGTGCACATGCATAATGCTCTCAACACAACTGACACCAGCAAGTTATACAGACAGTTGAGCAACTCCAGGATCAAGCTCTTGGTTAGCAA